>WSFP011356868.1:0-34013 GCA_009831015.1 Picea engelmannii | reverse complement strand
ACGATTTGACGGTTTTCTCTAAAACTGATGAAGAACACTTGATGCATCTCAAACAGACCTTCGAAAAATGTTGCAGGTTTGGTCTATCTTTGAACCCAAAGAAATCACATTTCGCTATGCGGGAAGGTAAGCTTTTGGGCCATATCGTATCTAGGGATGGAATCAGGATTGATCCTAATAGGATTGAAGCAATAGATACTATAAATATTCCCATAAATATAAAAGTGATTCAATCTTTCTTAGTAAGAATAATTTTTTTACGAAGGTTTATCCCCAATTTCGCTGAGATTGTAAAATTGATCACAGGGATGTTGAAGAAGGACAGTGGAGTGAATTGGACAACCGAGGCCAAAGCATCGTTCGTGCATATTAAAAAAGTCATAAGCGAGGCACCTGTGTTAGCAAGTCCAGACTATCTGAAATATTTTCTTATTTTCTCATTTGCCTCTGAACATACTATCGTCGCGGTGCTCCTACAGAAGAATGAAGAAGGATTTGAACAGCCGATAGCATTTTTTAGCAAAAGCCTTAGAGACGTAGAACTGAAGTATGACATAATAGAAAAACAGGCGTACGCAATGGTAAAAGCACTAAAGGCATTTAGAACCTATGTGCTACATTCAAAAATAATCACGTACGTGCCTACCAGTTCTGTGAAAGATATATTGGTACAACCAGACAGTGACGGAAAAAGAGGGCGATGGCTCGCTAAAATCCAAGAATTTGATCTAGAAGTTAAACCGACAAAATTGATAAAAGGGCAAGGCCTGGCCAAACTCTTAGCTGAGTCAAATTTCAGAGCCCTTGATATCAATTGCCTGCAGGGAGATGATGGAGACACAAACCAAAGCGAGTTGGATGACCAAACAGACCCAAACAAGATCGAAGAGAAGTTCATATCATCAGGCTAGTATAGAGACATAGTGTCTTACTTGCTGAACCTAAAATGCCCAAATGAACTATCATCATCTAAATGCAGAACTTTAAAACTCCATGCAGTTAAATATTGTATCGCCAAAGGTCATCTATATTGGAAGGATCCACTCGGTTTCCTATTAGTCTGTTTAGTCGAATCAGAAACTCAGCGGGTTATAGATGAATTTCATGAGGGAGTCTGTGGGGGGCATCACGCATGGAGAGCTACAGCCTACAAGATATTGAGGGCTAGGTACTACTGGCCGAAACTCTTTTCGGACGTCAATGCCAAAGTGCATGCCTGAAACCCTTGTCAACTATTCGCAGGTAAACAGAAGCTCTCGGCACTACCTCTAGTTCCAGTCAAAGCTGAAGCCCCATTTTAGCAATGGGGTCTAGATTTCAGAGGTGAGATTAATCCCCATTCCAGTGCTCAACATAAGTGGATCTTAACAACTACATATTATTTTACTAAGTGGGTGGAATCCATTCCAACCAAAAGGGAAACAGACTCGGTGGTGATCGATTTCTTGGAAGATAATATTTTGTCAAGATTCGGTTGTCCCCGAAAGATAGTTACTGATAATGCCCAGGCCTTTAAATCTATGGCTATGATCAACTTCTGTCAAAGGTATAACATCGTTCTTGGCCATTCCACAGCATATTACCCCTAGGGGAACGGGTTGGCCGAGTCATCTAACAAGAGCCTAGTAAATATAATCAAGAAGGTATTGGATGAAAATAAGAGGTCTTGGCATGTACACTTGAAATACGCATTGTGGGCAAACCACATAAGCACTAAAAGGTCTATCGGCATTTTGCCTTTTCAAATGGTCTATGGGACAGATGTTGTTCTACCTATAAACCTAGCGCTACCAGTGATGAAGTTATGGCAAGATCAAAATGAAGAACCCAATCCTATAACCAGGAGAATTAATCAGCTGATTGAGGTTCAACAACATAGAGTCGAAGTTGACAAAAAGATGCAGAAGTACCAAGATGACATGAAAGCATTGTTTGACCACAAAGCAAAGGACAGAGAATTCCTTCCAGGTGACCTAGTGCTAAGATGGGATGCAAGAAAGGAGGAAGCAGCGAAGCATAGTAAATTCGACCACCTCTGGTATGGACCATTCAGGGTCTTGGCTCCAGAAGGAAAAAATTCTTTCCTACTGGAAAATATAGACGAAGAAGTCCTCAACGCCCCTGTCAACGGGCGGTATCTAAAGCATTACATGACGATTCTAGATGCATACGAAATGAGCAGGAGGAGTAAACTGAAAGTCGGTGTCGGAAATAAATCGGCATAAACAGGTGATACCTAAAGTAATTTCATATTGCGCAAAGAAAGTAAAATGAAAAGGTAAAGATGAGATTTCTCAAAAGACATGTTGTAAAGGACTGTTAAAGAAAACCGAGTTAACACCATTCAAATTGCAATAACAGCTGAACTGATAGATAACAGAGTTGTTTTTTGGTTTGATAATCTCTGAAAAAATTAAGAAAGTTTAAGCGATTCTCCCAATCTAAAAACAGTCAGTCAAAGTAAATTATCCCCAAAAGTACCTACAAGAGTCAGTCTTGAATTGTTTGACCTCTTTATTTTCAGTCAGTAAATCGCTACTTGGCTTCCTTTCTATCTTCGGGTTTAACTTTTGACTTTTAACAAGTCACCATCTTTCTGTTCCATATACAAAGGGATAAAAGTTTTTCATTTCAACCTCGTGAGTTTCAAAATATATTGTGGAAAGAAAGTGGGTCTTCATAACTACTCGATCCCCTACTAAGCGAAGAAACATTTAGAGTGATCCTAACTTTCCTAGGTTTTTCAACGGCATCGGAGGATTGAAGCTTGCTCAAATGGAATGCCCTTAAAAAGTTATTTTCCTTTTTCTCCCTAAGAACAAAGATGTTGTGAAGGTCAAGGGAAGGTTGGTATTGAGTAATCAAAGTAAGTTGACAGACCTATAATGCAAAATATTACACAGATATCAGCCCTGATACAAACTAATTGCCCCCATCTTCGCGCTCTAAAAAGTAAATTATAAGACAGGTGGTGAAAGGAAATTCAGAAATGATTTCCTCCACCTAGTTCAAGAGACGATGAAAGGAAATTCATAAATGATTTCCCTCGTCTCAGCATTTAAATGCATAAATATATTCCGAAGCGGTGAAAGGAAATTCAGTAAAAAGGGGCCAGATAACTTCACCGGGGTACTGAACAGGTTCACTGGAAGTGAAGCAATGTCTGAGATATCTGTAAGGCTGTTATACATGAATATCACTCTACTCTGGTAACCAATTCTTTTTAAAACCTGATCCACATCCCAAATTCAAACGGGACTCCCCAATTAAAAACATATAATCTTATTCTTTTAGTGCAAGCCGATAACCACAAGATCTGTTGGGTCTCCTAGGACTCTTTTGATTGTCTTAAAACACACCTGAATTGAGTAGCGGGAAAGGGAAAATTGTGAAAGGAACTACGGCTATGTTTAAAAAGAATATCTAATTTTGTAAAAGCTTTTCGAGGTAAAGAATGAAGTCTTTTTCCCCCTTTCGTACCCTCTTCTCGGGAACCTTTTCGCTTGATTGAGCTTTTGACTCCATTTACCCAATATTGGCACATGGTCTACTGTTCTTCCCGCCTCATAGGAAGGTGGGATCCCTAGTTGGAGCCTATGTTGGAGCCGCCCCTGTTTTTCTAGCCCTTCACAAGTTTCATTCTTAATGCTTGAAATCTAAAAATGGTTTTCATTTTTCCCTCTGAGATGTCAATGACCTCTGAAGCTTGATCACGCAAGCAACGATGATTATTCCACTCTCGAAACAAGTCCTACCTATCGTAAAATGTTTCCTCTTTCGTTCTACTTCAGGATATCGTAGATCGGATACTATAGTTCATGCAGTTCACACGTCCCGAGTCACGAAATAGCGAAGTCATTTTAACTTTTCATTCGAAACCATAAAGAGGGTAAAGTTTTCCCCAAGTCATGATTAAACGTCGTCGGGGTTTCGCGCCTCGGCGTTTTTCAAACCCAAAAATTTCATAGCCCTTATATCCAAGAACACAAGGTCTGTATTTGAGTAACTCATGTCAGGGATTAAAGGCAAAATCTAACCATGGTAAAAAAAATATCTCGGCATTATCTTTTTCAAAAGTTTCACCGTCTAAAACCTGACTTGCGAAATCACGATGTAGTTATAACATGATTAATTAATCACTTAATCCAAGATTATCTTCCCTTTAATTAAGTCATGTTATCGTGATCTTGCGGCTTCGCAGCTTGGCAAGTAAATCTCCCAGAAACTTATCTTCGAAGCTCCGAGTCGTGATATGGCGAATATAATAATTGTAAAATTAATTAATCCCCAAATCACGATTACCTTTTATTAACCAAAATCGATCTTCGCAGTCTCAGGTGTTAGAGATTCAAAATGTTCAAGTAAAATCCCCAATATAACAAGTACCGAAACATTGTTAATAGTGGTAAAATCAGATTAATTAAGCTAAATCAATGAATATCCTGCGCTTTGATGTCTGCATGATTTACGAGGTAGCCCTTTTCCTCCATGCGCCAACTGACTTTTAAACCGCCAAAATTTATGACATTAATGAGGAAAGAGGGTAAATCCATGAATATGAGATCGGATTTTTACGGCAAAATTTATTTCTAAATATGATTTGATAGACTTGTTCTGAAAGGTACGGAGTTTTTTGAGTATGTATAAGAGCTTTGTTTCATTATAAAAAATGCATTTTCATAGCACGCAGAGCTCACCACCTCTAAGTAAATGGACTTCTGTATGTATACGCAGTTCTATCACAGAAGAGCTAAAACGCAAGCTTCAGCCATGGCTCCGCAAAAAGAAGCAAAGGTGAATGTTGAGGTTTCGGAACAAGGCTCAGACAATGTCTCTGATACTTCACCTCGAAGTATCAACTCGGTCCTGAATTGGTCATATGTTTCAGATATTCTGCAAGCAGAATTGGTGGATTATTCTGATGACTCTGACGACAACGAAAAAGATGATTTAGTCACCAAGTACAAAATAGTCGTCCAATCTGGAATGCACAGAGTGGCAGCCAGACCGCGGTTGCTTCCATATTATGATATGGTCCGATGGGCATTGGACCGTGTGGACATACCGACCAGGACTATCATGAACGAGCAAAGAGTCACCATTGGGACTTTCAGGCCAGAGCATCTGCAAACCATGTATAAGTTGCCCATGACATCCGACTACACATATGGCGTCGAGTTCTTGGACGAGTTCAAGGAGAAGGAATGCGAACAGTATGATAAAACCATGTCCAATTTGATAAAAGATTGGGTTTCGAACACTGCGAAGTTCAGAGATGATACCCACGGAATATATTCAATCACTTCGTTAGAACCACAGTACATATATGTGGCCTTGATGACATGTCAGTTATATGGGAAAGAGGACACATCGCATTTTTTCCTTGCGTGGGTGCCTCTAATGTTTCGGGTCGCCGAAGGCAGTTCCTTTAACTGGGAAAAGATGCTTTCAGATAGCTTGACCAATCGGGTCATAGAGTATAGGGAGCAGAAGGAGAATGGGAATGTGTCATTATTCTTCATGTCCGCATACATTATGGACGCAATTTGTTCTATGACACCATTTCCATTGATGAGTTGGAGTTGGACTCCCACCGAAGCCAAACCCATACATGTATATCAAGCAAAATTATGGGAAAATAAAGCGGAAAATTTTGCGTATGAAATTTTTAAATGGGTGATGGTGCCCCTGCATGTCGCCATTTTTGGTCACCCGCCACCCCGGATCTCAGACAGCATAGTAACGAATCTGAGCAGCATAGCAGACTGGTATGTGGAGGTAGAATTTTCATACCTTAGAGTTTTCGGGGCTTCCGTTACCCCGCATGCACTGCCATTGTTCATTCTCAACAAGCTGGCTTGTCGCAAGGTTGCCCGACAAACGATAATTGGCGGTGTAAGCAAAGAACTTAAAGGGTACTCGAAGAAGGTATGGTCGTCCTTTCCTATTCGTTTGAATTCTTATTCTTTATTAGATTTTTGGCATGCCAAAGCCAAGGTGGTAGCCCTGGAAGACCTGAATTTGGTCTCCATCGAATACAAGAAGCACGATCCACAGAGGGTCATGAGCAACCATTTGGAAAATTGCGGGCTCAAGAGATTTGAGCATGAAAATTCACCCTTGGATGACATTTTCTGAGGAGCAAGGTCCTATGAGGAGATTCTAGCCAAGATACAATCCTTGGCACCTGAGGAAAGAGTCGATGTTCTGAAGTTCCAGGAACATCGACGTAGTTGTCTCCCCGCAGTGTTGTGAGGTGAGGGTCCAGGTACTTCGGAGACAAAACAGAAGGACGCCGAAGGCTCTAAGGATGCGACTCTCGACCAAGGAAAACACCAAGATGAGGGGGAACAAACGAAGAGTTCGGAAGCAGAGAAAAAGACTCTGGACCCGCCAAAGAAACAGAGTCCTGTCGCTACTCCGGGAAAATCTGCGAAGCAGATCGAGGAACCCATCACATCAGTCACCCCCTTGCAGTCGACGCAGGGAAATATCGATGCAGGATGGATATTCAATGAAGAATTGAGGCCCATAAGAGTAGAAGAACTCCCTCCGAATGAATTTTTCTTCGATAAAAAGAGAAAGGCAGTGGTGAAAAGGGAATTCTATCAAGAAGGAGAGTCGACTGCCAAGAAATATAAAGTCATAACTGATGGAAAAGACAAGAAAAATGAGCAATTCGCCACTGAGATATCAAGGACACTAGGAGCATATGCCTCGGTGAATCAATTTTTAGACGGCTCCTAAAAAACCAACTTAAAAGAAAGAATCGCCTCATTAGGACCCTTGAAGCCAGATTGGCCACAACAACCGAAACTGCTAAAGACCAAGCGAGCGTAGGAATAGAGAAGGCTAGGTTGGCTGATAAGAACGAGATAGAGATGCTCAAAACTAAGCTTGAGCAAGCACATCTGGTGGTCCGGGATGGTCGGATGCAAGCGAGCCAGCAGAGGGATTTAATCAAATAGCTGCAAGCTAGGGTGGAGATCGCCGAGAACAAAATGATAGACATCGGGATGTTCAAATCCCAAGCGATCGAGATTCAGAGCAGAGTCTCTACAGCACAGCAAAATTTTCTTGCCAAGGTAGAAGTGATTTGGGACAACTGCTTGCTGGTCAATCAGGTTTTCGAGAACTTATCTGCTAGAGAAAGGGATGCCGGAGAAGCTAGGGTCACTTTTCAGGAGGCTGTAATAGCCACAAACAACTGGGTTTCGGTAGGCACTCCCAGGTTCACCCTTTCAGAGCGAACTAGAGGAAACATCCTATTAAAGGAATGGGAGCATAACATCGCCGAGGGAAAGCTGCAAGCCAAGAAGATAACCGATTCCTTAGAGGAGGCCTTTAAATCTATAGACGACAATCTGTTGGGTATTGACAGTGGAGGTAATGCTGAGACGTTGATGCAAATGAATATGGAAAGGATCTCGCTTGATCTGAAGGAAAAGGAAAAGAGGGATTCATCCGATGTTTCTCAGATGAATACGGTGGACATAGTCCAAGTAGATAAATGCATGATTAAACCCAGCGCGCAATTATGCACCATCAACATTATGGATGGACAGATGGAAGACAGGTTGCAGCAGTTAGCCCGAGAATGTTACTTCTTTGAAGCCAGCTGTCAAGCAGAACCGTCGCGGCTAATATCTCAAATTGTTGAAAGATGTGTCGCCTGTACAGAGCTCGCGTGAGGACAAACGTCCGACGCCAAGTGAAGACAAAGAAGAAGAAATGGAGCGATTTCTCTCCTCCCTGTTATAACCAAAATTTTGTGACCTTTGAGATTCTATCTTATTTGTAAAATTGTATAAATATGCCACAAAAAGAAATAAATGAGGCTGGACCTTTTTGTGTCGTTTGTAACAGAGTTTTTTACATTTGAGAGTTAATACAAGAAGATATGAAGATTCTCAATTCCGTCACGACTGTGTTACAAGTTTGCTTCCTTGTGTCTCATATTTCATTTCATTTCATATTCTTAATTGATGTGCTTCATTATAATTTAGTACGACCACTACTATAGCGAATGAATTTTGGTTTTCTACAATTGTTTACTGTTTTTCCTCTGTACCAGCTATCAGCGGGTGTAAGACCAGTCTGCATTTTCAGAATTCTACACATATTCTCTGCTACATCGGTTATTTCCTTACATTTTTCCTCTCCTGTTTATGTGTGATACTCTCCCTTGATAGGAGCCTTACACCATAGACAGTCAAGTGTTTTTCTCCTATCTCACACCTTTATTAAAATATAATACAGTTACGGGAACGAGCCTTTGATTTGCATCCCTATTTTTATTTCTGAAACCGTAAATTCTCTTTTATATGACCAAATTGAGACAACACTTAATCTCTCTCGAATTGTTTCCTACTTTTATTGTTCCCCCATGACGGTTCCTGTACCAACACAGCCTAATATCGAACCCGGATTATCGAATCAAACGCACATTGCCTTAAACCTTTTCGACACCATTCTTAAAACGACAACTAACCATGACGAACTTGAATGATCATGGGCAACCATTGAACAAGACATAACTATCCAGGAGTAGTTGGAAGCCAGACAACGCCAACGAATAAATCTTCCTTAGTTTCCTTTGCCGAAGGTTGACGTTTCTCCCTTCTCCACCTTTTACCCACTTTCGGATGCCTTGACACTGTACTTCTAAGCCTTAAGTACAGACTCAAGAACAACATGTGGGATGAATACAAGGTTCAATAGGCTGATTACAAGTTTCAACAGTAATGGTAGAAGGTAATGGATCAACTCTATTATATACATAATGACAAGAATGATCAAGTTCATGATATATGAGTATATGTGCATCATCTTTCTCATGTTTTTTAGATTAAGGAATAGGGTCAACATCAATAATGTAAGAAGAATGCATACCTTCTTCTTCCAAAGAGGGATATATAAATGAAGGTTTATGATCATCGGAGTAAACAAAGCAAAGGATGATTCTCCTGATATGTGAAGGAAAATATAAGAACGAACTAACAAAAATTAACATAAGTTCTTGAATGAAAATTATCACTTGATACTTGGACTTCTTGTGTCTTCCTTTCATTTTTATGTCTAAGATCATTCTTCAAATGTGTGGAGTCACTAGGTGAAAAATGTTGTATGTTCTATCACCAACTCTTTTTCACCATCAAGTGTTGGTCATAAGCTTTGTCATTCTCCTAGGGAAGATTTTATTCATTTCCATCCTCGGCAACAACGCCAAAAATGTTAGCACTAGAAGTTACCCTTAGATTTGTATAAGGATAATCCTAGTACCCATTTGAATATCAAGAGTGAATGATTAAATTAGGTTTGGTAGGTGGATTAGCTAGATTGATCGAGAAAGAAGAAGGCAACAAAATTACTACAGATAGGTGAGCTACAACATTGGGCATGGAATCATAACCTATCTACAGATTGAAGGCAATCAATATGAACTTGTTGGCGATGGAAGTCACTCCTGGATTGCTTGCAGGAGCAGAGCCCGACACCCATCAGTTTATGTCACGATTTTTTTATGAAAAGGGTGATCGAATGGAAGTTAACTCATAACAATATTGTTCCAACTCTGAAACTAGGCCAGGCATGCATGGGCAAGTGAGGTCTTAGATAAACTCCAAACAGTAAGTTGTAATAAGGGTGAGTAGAGGGAAGACTTGTATAAGAGGAGTGCAAGGGTCTGTTATAAACATCAAGCTTCTAACAGACTATAGGAGAAGACATCTAAACGCAAGATCTTCTTACATTCAAATGCAAAACACCAGAGAATACAACAATGCAACAATAAATCCTTTGTCATAACATGATTGCAATAATTCGCATGAATTAGTCGTTCACAAACTCTCTCAGCATAAGATGAAAATTAGATGGAGTAAGAAAGACTGTCTATCATAAAACAAGAAATCTCGCATACAGATGCATAACCAGAGAACTAGAGTGTTGCTAGAAATTTACAGTCGGGAGCTTTGCTCTACCATCAATCCCTTTAAAAAATGGTGAAAATGACTACATATACTCAAAAATAACAACAGCAGCAAAAACGAGACGCTGCATTAAAGAATTGCGTTTGCCTGGCTTCTAACAGCCTGCCTATGCAGACTCAGGATGATCGTGTGCCTATGACAGACACCATCAGATTTCGTATTATCCTTCTGCAGGTGAGTCGACGTGCTTTTAATTCTTCGTCGGACTTTCCCTTTATGGCAGAGCCGATGTCTAACCACCTACAACAACTGCAATAACTGCCATCTTGGGATCATGAATGGCTCTGGTCAACTATGCCTTTTGGGGACGTGGAGGTCTTTTCGAGGGGCCACCTAGACCAGCAGAATGACTCATGGGATGAGAGGTGGAAGATGTGGCATACTCGACGAGGATGTTGTAGGTGCCGGTATGGTATGGTGAAGGGACAGGAGACAACGAATGGAGGGAGGTGATGAGGTAGAGGTGACTGGGCAGAAAGGACACATGGCAGGCAGTGAGGACTTAGGACCAGTATATTCGTGCCACGTATAGATAGGGGGCCCGCTAGAGTGAAATTCCATTCTGGACACCCCCCCCTCCATTAAAGGCGGAACTGATGGGGGGGGTCCGGAATCCAATACAGACCGTAGATCTAAACGTTGAGACTTGGGTCGTCCAGATGCACACATACATTATCTCCGATTTCGGATCCCCCCCCCTCTCGTTAAAGCCAGAATGACAGAGGGGGTGTGGAATGGAACCTTATTCGTGAATTTGAGTGCCTGGATTATGACCGTCCAGATCTACGCCCTCTTTAAATTAAATTTTCCTGAGCCTTGCTGATGGATGAATGGCTGAGATGACCTCGACGCTTTCAACATGAAAATCCCAAAGGGCCCCACTTGTGGCTCAACTATTGCGTCGTGTGTCCTTCTGATGGACGGTCCCGATTCTTTCAGGATTTCTGGAAACGGGGGTTCATGATGCAACGTTTCTCAAAATCCAGATTGACCAAACCACGAAAGCATGGATGTAAGCTGCGTGTCCTCTAGAGGAACGGTCGAGATGGAATTTGATGTTAGAAGAGGGCTGCCTCCATTATCAGGCTCGCTTGATGTGATCGGGTGTTAGGACCATGGGATTAGCTTCAAAGGCGCTTATCGACATTTCGGGGTTCGGGGTTTCGAGATGTAGAAAGACGTTGAAACCCTCACCCTTCAAACTCCTGAATGTTGAAATGCCGACGTGACTAGATCTTGCACCACACGTCCTTTGGATGGACGAATGATATCCTTTCTTGCATGCAATATAGATGCTACCTATCGCACTAATCCCAGTGCAACTCTGCTAACCACGATTTCCCGTCGTCCGTCAATCTGCTTTTATAGATGAATCTGGGCCATTGACAACGTAATTTTGCCCGCTCACTTGATTTTTAGCCTGAAATGGGGCTTTACGTGCTATGCTTGGGTGTTCTTCGTGCAACCTGCAGCTCTGGATGCTCTCGGGCCCAAGACAAGAATTGTTGCTAACATAACTAACATATCAAGAGCTTATATGATGATGGGTAGAGGAATGGAGAATATGACAAAAAGAAGAATGTCTACAAACAAATATCATCTATGTAGAATGGACTAAAATGTACTTGAATAAAACAATGATTAACAGACAATTTGCAGTAGATCCTCTGCTACTCAAGGATCCATTAACCAAAGGAATCCTTTGATCTTCAAAATATGCACTATATTCAAGCAAGAAGATAACAAAAGAAATGAATAACAAATAAATCACATTCTGATAAAAACAACTTTCATGAATCTTCCATGGCAAAAAAATATTTACATCACATGCCATCAAGCTTACAAATAAGCAGGTAAGCTCCTCCTCAAGCTCTCTCGAGCCTTTGGACCGAACCCTTCTAACCTTGAAAAAATTCCAAAATATATCCATTTCCTTATCCCCTAATCCTAGGATTTTTGTATCTTTAGTTTTCTAATAATAGCAAAGAGTTACAACAAAATAATAGCAACTTTCAAACAGATTGCTAGATTCTAGGATTCAGTTTTTTGACTAATTAATACATACAAATATCATCAAAACTATATGGTTCAAGGGGAAACAACTTGATTATTCTGGTGCACATGATGATTTGGCATGTCCACTCTAACTAGAAATTGAACAAACTCGAATCTAGGCTGACTATGTACTTTCACAACATCCTGGTAAACTTCCCTACAAAAACTCTTCCTACAACACTTTCACAGCATGGCAGATTTCACTGCGAAATCTCTGTTGCTGACTGTATTCAATATCTTATCTTGTTCTTAGTTAAAATTATAATTTCCTTGAGGTCCTGCATATCTCCACACAATGTGCCAACTTTGATAACATGCTTACAAAAGTTACCTCTCAATACCCATGGGAAATTACACGAACATAAAGTCTGTCCTAAGAACAACACAAGGTATTTATTCGAAGATGATTGATTCTGAGCCTAGTATGCATTTTCAATGTTATCATCCTGGACACATTGGTCTTCTGGAATTCTTTTTTCTTTGTCTACATATGTTTCATACATGTGCTCCAACCTATAGTTATTCACAAAACTAGATTTTTTCAAACAAGCCATGTTCCAGTAACATAATTCTACCCTTTTTAGTATGTGAAGATCAACCAATCCATCATATGTAGAGACTTCCTTATATGATCACAAAAATATTTTTTTTTTAGAAAAAAATGATAGGATTCAATGGAACAGTTTGTTCGTGTAGCAAACCATTCATTCACAATTTTTCACCCCTGTACTAGCCCAGAGAAAACGATTTCACTATAAAAAATCTATCTCTGTGTCTAACTTTATGTGTCTTTGGTTTGACATCTCAGGCATACTTGGTGCTTTTCAAACATTTGAATTTAGATAATGGACAACTCCTCAATAACTTGTTGGTGATGGTGTGAAGTACCGTTTTGGAAAACCTTTGTGGATTCTCTCCCCTTAGCTTGGGTAGCATTGAATGATTGAACACCTTTGACAATTGAATATTTTAGAAATCACAATTTGGCATTCTGTAACTACTGGGCGCACGATGGTTTTGGAGTTATCACTTGGCACATTAAAGTTTGAATAACACTTTTGGCGTTTTTTTTTATTATTGTTGCTCTGTGGAATATATTCCACATGCACCATGATATGTTATGCATTTGTGTTTATATGTAGCAACACCCTCATATTCCTTTGACACGTTGTGCAATATGCCCTCATGAGATCCTCCTCCTCGTGGCTTTGGATCTTGTGTATGTTGAGCTAAGTTTTAATTGTTGACTTGTATGTTGTATTAGTTTGTAGACATGGTTCAGTCGATGCTCAATGATATATGTAGCATAGAATAAATACCTAGATATTGGGATGGTAAGACCCAATATTGTTTTTCAAAAACAATTTAAACCTAGGCACTGCAAAGGTGCCATAATGCTACAAAATGACCAAATTGAGAATGCAAATTTCTGTGCTAACATAGGCTCCATGGGGGATGGAATTCTCCCTACAAGATGCCAAGAACTCTGCAGACCACTGTTCCTTTACTAGGATATGGATTTAACTATGATATCAACAATTGTGTATTCCACCTGCAAATCAGTCACACTGCAAAAGACAACATGAAACTCCATTGTTATTCTTGCAAACTGTATCCTTGTTCATATTTCCCTGAGAGCACTTTTGATCCTTTTTTAAAACTAAAAACACACATGCTAGAAAACATACTGCAAACAAACTCGAACTGAAAATCACATGCTCATGGAGTGAGCTTATTTATGTACATCCCTATTTCTTACTAGAAAAAGACAAATTTGCTTAGGTGTAGGAAACATTCCACAATAACCATTCAAATAACTTTGTGACAAAATGATCCTCATCTCTCCAACTGATCAATAAATAACAATAAATACATAACAACAACCACAAGAAACCCTTTGGAAAATCATACTCACTTTCAAGTATTGGTAGTATGATGAAATCTAGAAACTTAAAAAATTTTGAAAAATAATATTCCAACACAACTGCTATTGGGTCTTCAAAATGAAGAGAAAAGACCTGTTAATCTAGAAGAGATGACTGGCACTGCAGAAATTCTCTTCTGCTGAGAAAAAAATGACCTCCTTGTTCCTTAAACAACAACTCTTGGGAATAATTCATTTCATGATAATCATGAGCAACACAATTTCCTTGATCATGCAATAAAAACCCCTGGCCAAATCTTGAGAACATATGATCCTGGATGTCATCACAAACAAACAAGGGCTGTCGATTTCCAATATAAATAGTAAGAAGCTTTGGAGTAGCAACTTCTTCCTCAACAAAATGATCACGTGATAATTTCATAATAGGATTTAAAATGTTCCCATTATGGTCAGTTGAAGGTCTTCTATAACACATGTATGTACAATCATCCTCTTCAAAATTATCAAGTTGATTTGAATAATGAACACAAGCATAATCTATATCCCTATCAATAGAAAAATACGAAAATAATGTTGAATATTGTCCCAAATCTGATTTATGATTATATCCTTCCTCTTGTTCCTGTGCATGCAAATATTCAACATAAACTTGATCTTGAAGTCTATCACAAGCCCAAAAGTTTTCCTCAATTTCATCAGCATCCACAAACAACTGTTCTATTGATGGGGCTCTCCTTTCTCTCAGAAAAAGGACAAGATCATGGTGTTGATATGCTATATGGTAAACCATGGCAACAATTTTAGAAGGTTAGATCTCCAAAGGCATACTGCAATAAAAATTGTGAAACCTCTTGTTGAATGTAGCAAGAACTTCATCCTCCTCTCTTCTCAAGGCATTAAAATCAGTTAAGTCTTGATAGAAGGATTTGTTTTCACCTCAGTATCTAAAAAATGCATCGTGAAAATCAGTCCACAAACAAATAGAACAAGCTTCCATATTTCTAAACCATAAAGAAACATCTCCAAATAAGGATCTAAAAAATATTCTCATAACTACATCCTCATGTATAATTTCAAAATTATCAACAAAATTTTCAAAAGTTGCTAGGTGTTTCTCAACTACAACATGGTGTCCTCCATTAAAAATAGGGAGATAATCAATAAAATTGGGAGGATAATCATGAAGGATAAGTGGCAGCCTCAAATGTTTAAAAAATTTCCTTCTTGTTGAATTAGACTGAACTTTGGTGGGTTGAATACAAGGTTCAACAGGATGATTGCAAGTTTCAATAGTAATGGTATAAGGTAATGGATCAACTCTATTATATACATAATGACAAGAATGATCAGGTTCAAGATATATGAGTATATGTACATCATCTTTCTCATGTGTTTCAGATGAAGAAATAGGGTCAACATCAATAATGCAAGAAAAATGCATACATTCTTCTTCCAAAGAGGGATATATAAATGAAGGTTTAGGATCATCAGAGTAAACAAAGAAAAGGATGATTCTCTTGATATGTGAAGAAAAATACAAGAGAGAGTTGAAAACAATAACATAAGTTCTTGAAAGAAAGTTATAACTTGATACCTGGATTTCCTATATCTTCCTTTCATTTCTCTGTCTAAGCTCATTCTTCAAATGTTTGGAGTCGCCAAGTGAAGAATGCAGTATGTTCCGTCACCAATGCTTGTTCACAATCAAGTGCTAGTTATAAGCTTTGTTTTTATCCCAGGAAAGATTTTCTTCATTTCCGTCCCTGAAAATGGCGCCAAAAATGTTAGCACTATAAGTTACCCTTAGACTACTATAATGATAATCCCAACACCCATTTGAATATCAAGAGTGAATTATTAAATTAGGTTTGGTATGTGGAACAACTAGACTGATCAGGAAAAGAGAAGGCAACAAATTTATTGTAGATCAGTGAGTTACAACACTAGGCATGGAGTCATAACCTCTCTGCGGATTGAAGGAAATCAAGTTGAATTATCAAATCAAGAGCTTATATGCTGATGGGTAGAGAAATGGAGAATATGAAAAAAAATAAGAATGTCTACAAACAAAGATCATCTCTGCAGAATGGACTAAAAAGTACTTGAAGAAAAAAATGATTAACAAGCAATTTGCAATAGATCCTTTGCTGATCAAGGATCTATTAACCAAAGGTAGCCTTTGATCTTCAAAATATGCACTATATTCAAGCAATGATATAATAGAAGAAATGGAGAACAAAAAAGTCACATTCCAATAAAAACAACTTTCATGAATCCTCCATGGAAAAAAAAAATAGATTATAGGTCCTCTGGCTTACAAATAAGTAGGTAAACTGCTCCTCAATCTCTCTTGAGCCTCTAGACCAAACCATTCTAACCTTGAAAATATTACAAAATATATCCATTTCTTTATCCCCTAATCCTAGGAGTTCAATATATTTAGTTTTCTAATAATAGAAAAGAGTTACAACAAAATAATAACTTTCAAACAGATTGTTAGATTCTAGGATTCGTTTTTTTGACTAATTAATACATACAAATCTCATCAAAACTATATGGTTCAAGGGGAAAATAATTGATTCTTATAGTCCACATGATGAATTGACACATCCACTCCAGATGGCAGTTGAACAGGCTTGAATCTAGGCTGACTATGTACTTTCACAGTGTCTTGGTAATCTTCTATGCAAAAACTCTGCCTACAACACTTTCGCAGTGTGGCAGATTTCGCTGTGAAATATTTGTTTCTGACTGTCTTTAGTCTATGATCTTGTTCTTATTTAAATTAATCATTTCCTTGAGGTCCTGCACATTTCCACACAACGTGCCAACTTTGATAAAATGCTTACAAAAGTTACCTCTCAATGCCCATGGGGAATTACACGAACTGAAAGTCTTCCCTAAGAATAACATGAGGTATTTATTCAAAGATGAATGATTCTGAGCCCAATATTCATTTTCAATGTGCTCATCTTGGACACACTGGTATTTTGGAATTATTTTTTCTTTGTCTACATATGTTTCATACATGTGCTCCAACCTATAGGTATTCACAAAGATAGAATTTTCCAGACAAGTCATGTTCGAGTAACATAATTCTACCCTTTTTAGTAATGTGAAGATCAACCAATCCATCCTCTGTAGAGAATTCCTTCTACGATCATAAAAATATTTTATTTTCAGAAAACAATGATAGGATTCAATGGAATAGTTTGTCCCTGCAACAAACCATTCGTTCACAATTTTTCACCCTTGTACTAGCCCAAAGAAAACGATTTCACTATACAAAATCTATCTTTGCGTATAACTTTATGTGTCTTTGGTTTGACATCTCGGGCATACTTGGCACTTTTCAAACATGTGAATTTAGATAATGGAAAACTCCTCAATAACCTATTGGTGATGGTGTGAAGTACCCTTTTGGAAAACCTTCATTGTTTCTCTCCCATTGGCTTGGGAAGTGTTGAATTCTTGAACACCCTTGACAATTGAAGATTTTATCAATGACAATTTGGCATTCGGTAACTGTTGGGCATGTGAGGTTTTTGGAGTTAGCACTTGGCACATTAAAGTTTGAATAACACTTTTGGTGGTTTTTTTTATTGCTTCTCTTTGGAATATATTCCACATGCTCCCTTATATGTTATGCATTCGTGTTTATATGCAACAACACCCTCATATGCCTTTGAAACATTGTGCAATATTCCCTCGTGGGCTCCTTCTCCTCATGGATTTGGAGCTTGTGTATATCGAGCTAATTTTTAAGTGATGACTTCTATTTTGTATTGGTTTGTAGACTTGGTTCAGTCAATGTTCAATGATATATGTAGCATAGAATAAAGACCTGGATGATCTGGATTATTTTCGACACGAAATGAGAGAGGAGATATAATAAATAAATGCACAAAGATATCATGGATATCCAATAATATAACAAAAATGTATCAGATATGCAACCATAAACACAGAGATATAGTAATACATGATTTCTATTAATGAAATAAATGTACAAAGACTGTAAAAATACAAGGTGAAAGACTCGCTAGAATGGTGACAGCTTATCTCTGAGAAGAGATGTGACGGCTACTCACATTCACAAGAAGATGATTATAATGAGGCTCTGAAGGCATTTTTATAATAAACAGGAAATCCCAAAACCCTAGACATCCAAAAATCTAACCCTAGGAGATGAAGCACCAAAAGTCATGTGGCCTCTGTTTGGGTAAGTTAGTACATCAACTTCCTGGGGTCGTAACTTTTGCATATAATATTCGTTTTAGGTGCATGATAGCCCGTTCGAAAGGTATCGTTGAGGAGATTCATTTTGGGGGCTCAATCATGCCTTTGAATATAATTGAGAATCTTGATCCCTAAAAACCTTCATTTAGGCCCTCAAAATGGCCCCGGAAGTTAAAAACTGCTAAAAATAGTAAATTCCCAAAATTGCCAAAAAATTATTTTGAACCAGTTGGAAAAGGTGGGTGGCCACCAATATCCACCTAGATAAATCCTCCCTCCTTAGGAAGAAATGGTCTCCATTGCGTTAAGTGCCTGAGGGAGAGGGAAAAGCATTTGTTGAATCTGCATCTTGATGAGTTGCTTTCCTTGTTGGAGAAGTTGTGATGCTTAGCTTGTTGAAGGTTGTCACGAACATGTGGATGGAAGGGTTGGACCTTTTTATCCAGTATGGCTACATGAAATGCCTTTGTTCAGAAGGAATATTTACACTTTGTTGCAATCTTGTCGACCTTCTTCTGTTGGATAGAAGGTGTTTGAGTCGAGGCTATAGTGGTTGCAGTATCCTTCTGTTCACCCTTTGAACAGATCATTAAGAAGTTGAATTTTGTAGTATGAGATACTAAGTTGCGACACTGTTTAGGTGGGACAACATTTGGAACTACCTCTGGTATTCTGTAGAGATGACCCCTCAAAGTAACATTGACACTACGGGGTCGAGACTCATAAATAACATGGCGCGTCCACATATATGTGTGGCCCAAGAGAACATAATAGACATTCAGTGGGGAAACATCACATAATACCTCATCCTTGAAGGTCTGGATGTCATATGACAATCGACATTGCTGGAAAACACGAAGATCTCGTCCTTGGTGAAGACACCCGATGTTGTATGGTTGCAAGTGTGGTATTGTCGACAATCCCAACTGTTTGATGACCTCTGCTGATATGAGGTTCTTTTGGATTTCGCTATCAACAATAAAATGCAGCGGGGTCCCCTTCACCCACATCTGTGATTGAAAAAGTAGCTCCCCCTCTTCAGGATCTGTTGGTTCTTCTGGTTGAATTGTTGCGGTTGCGACAATAGCAGTGGGGTCTGTGTCAATGATCTGTCTTTTCCCATTATTTTCAGAGTCAGATTCTAAATCAGGGTTCAGCTCCTTGTCTTTGATCTCGGCCACCACTGACTATTTTGAGAAACATTCATCAGTGTTGTGTCAGGGGATTTTGTGGAAATCACACCATTTTCCAGTGTCCTTCTTTTTCTTCTCGTGACTCTTCTTTTCTTGTGGATTGGATTGGTTTTCAGGAGACAGTTTGTTAGTGACTTCTTTGCCATACTTTGGTTGTTGCGGATTTGCAGAACTGAACTTCCATTTGTTCTGATGCTTAAATTTCTTCTCTATTTTAAAAACATATCGCTAAGCAACACTGAGTGATGAGATGTCCAGAAAATCCATTTCAGTTTAGATGTATCTGTGTAGAGCCCCACGGTATTTCAGAACCAAATGTCATTCGAAGTATTTGATACCTAGCTTGGTGCACAAAGTATGGAAGGTATTTTTGAACTCTGTAATTTCTTGGCCCCTCTCTTGTCGTAGTGTGGTCCATCTCATGTACTGGTCCTCATAGTTGCCAACAAGGTAATACTGTTCCTTTACCACATCCACAAAAAAATCCCAAGTGGGAACGACCCCATATATTCCAGAATCCTCTGTGGAACTCTACTCCTAGTAAGTTTCCCACCAATGTTTGACATGGGGGAGAGCTTTAAGGAGTGCGAAGGTGATCTTTTCTCTGTCGAAAAATTTTTCAACAGAGAAATAACCTGCTAGCAGGTTTAACCATTTTTCTAGGGCGTATGCATCTATATGTCCTTCAAATATAGGAATATAAAAATTAACTTGTACCTTGAACGACAAGGTGCCTCAAAAGTGGTCGTTTGATGAATATGCATCTGTTGCTATCGGTAGGCGTTGAAGAATGTAGGAAAAATTTTCCATCATTTCGTCCCTCTGTCGCGTGAGAGATTGCTCAAGCAACAGACTGATAGAATCGTATGCTCCATCGTTTTTATTTTCTTCCACCATTGAGGCTTTCTTGGGTGTGAAAGAGTGATTTTCCTCAAGAGAGACAAGTTTGAAACCCAAATTTCTATACTCAGACCTCGTTGGGGACATGCACTGAAAAATGATCAAGAGCAACCTGCTCTGATACCACTGATCTAGATTATTTTCAGCATGAAATGAGAGCGGAGATATAATAAAAAAATGCACAGAGATATCACGGATGTCCAATAATATAACAAAAATGTATCAAAGATGCAACCATAAACATAGATATACAGTAATACATGATTTCTATTAATGAAATAAATGTACAGAGACTGTAAAAATACAGAGTGAAAGACTTGCTAGAATGGTGGCAGTTTATCTCTAAGAAGAGATGTGACGGCTACTCGCATTCGCAATAAGATGATTACAATGAGGCTCTGAAGGCATTTTTATAATAAACAGGAATGCCAAAAACCCTAGACATCCAAAAACCTAACCCTAGGAGATGAAGCACCATAATTCATGTGGGCCCCGTTTGGGTAAGTTAGTGCATCAACTTCTCGGGGTTGTAACGTTTTCATATGATCTCCATTTTAGGCGCATGATAGCCCATTGGAAAGGTATCATCGAGGAGATTCATTTTGGGGGCTCAATCATGCCTTCTAATATCATTGAAAATATCTATCTTGAAAAACCTTCATTTAGGCCCTCAAAATGGCCTCGAAAGTTAAAAACTGCTAAACAGTAAATTCCCAAAATTGCCAGAAACCTGTTTTGAGCCAGTTGGAAAAGGTTGGTGGACACCGATATGCACCTAGATCATTCCTCCCTCCTTGGGAAGAAATGGTATCCATTGCGTTGTGTGCCCAGGGGAGAGGGAAAAATGTTGATGAGTTGCTTGCCTTGTTGGAGAAGTTGCATTACTTAGCTTGTTGAAGGTTGTCACAAACATGTGACTGGAAGGGTTGGAACTTTTTATGCAGTCTGGCTACATGAGACACCTGTGTGCAGAAGGAATATTTACACTTTGCCGTAATCTTATCGGCCTTCTTCTGTTGGATAGAAGGTGTTTGGGTCGAGGCTGTAGTGGTTGCAATATCCTTTTGTCCACCCTTTGAACAAATTGTTAAGAACCTAAATTTTGTAGTATGAGATACTACCTTGTGTCATTGTTTAGGTGGGACAATATTTGGAACTACCTCTAGTATTATGTAAATATGACCCCTCAAAATAATAATGACACTACGGGTTCAAGACTCATAAATAGCATGGCGCTTCCACATATATGGTTGGCCCAAGAGAACAACACAAACATCCAGTGGGGAAACATCACATAATACCTCATCCTTAAAGGGATGGATGTCATATGAGAATCGACATTGCTAGCTGACACAGAGATATCATCCTTGTCAAAGCCACCCAATCTTATATGGCTACAGGTGTGGTGTTGTCGACAATCCCAATTGTTTGACGACCTCTACTGAGATGAGGTTCTTTTGGCTTCCGCTATCAACAATAAAATGAAGTGAGGTCTGCTTCACCCACATCTGTGAATGAAAAAGGTGCTCCCCCTTTTAAGGATACGTTGGTTCTTCTGGTTGAATTTCTACGATCATGACAATAGAAGTGGGGTCTGCATCGATGATCTGTCTTTTCCATTATTTTCATAATCAAATTCTAAATCAGGGTTCGTCTCCTTGTCTTTGATCTAGGCCACCAATGACTATTTTGAGTGACATTCATCAGTGTTTTTCCAGGGGATTTTGTGGAAATCACACCATTTGCCGATGGCCTTCTTTGTCTTCCTATGACCCTTCTTTTCTTGTGGCTTGGACTGGTTTTCAGGAGACTGTTTGTTAGGGCCGTCTTTGTCATACTTTGGTTGTTGCGGATTTGTAGACCCGAACTCCTATTTTTTCTAGTGCTTAAATTTCTGCTTGATTTTAACAACATATCAATAAGCAGCACCGAGTGATGAGATGTCCAGAAAATCCATTTCAATTTGGATGTATCTCTATAGAGCCCCACAATATTTCAGAACCAGATGTCGTTCAGAGTCTTTGATATCCATCTTGGTGCGCAAGGTATGGAAGGTATTGTTGAACTCTGGAAATGCTTGGCCCCTCTCTTGCTGCAGTGTGGTCCATCTCTTGTATTGGTCCTCATAGTTTCCAAAAGGGTAATGTTGTTCCTTTACCGCATCCACAAAAAATCCCCAAGTGGGCTCAGCCCCATATATTCTAGACTCCTGTGTGGAACTCTGCTCCCAATAAGTTTCCCACCAATGTTTGACATGGGATAGAGATTTAAGGAGTGTGAAGGTGATCTTTTCTCTGTCAGAAAAATTGTGAACAAAGAAATAACCTTCTAGCAGGTTTAACCATTTTTCTAGGGTTTCTGCATCTGTCTGTCCTTCAGATACAAGAATATCAAAATTAACTTGTACCTTGAAAGGAGAGGTGCCTCCAAAGTGGTTGTTTTATGAAGATGTGCATGTTTCTATCGGCAGGCATTGAAGGATGTGGGAAAAATTCTCCATCATTTCGTCCCTCTGTCGCGTGGGAGATTTCTCAAGCAACAGACAGATAGGATTGTTTGCTTCATCATTTTTCTTTTCTTCCGCCATTGAGGGTTTCTTGGGTGTGCAAGAGCGATTGTCCTCAAGACAGACAAGATCAAGACCCAAATTTCTATAATCAGACCTCGTCGGGGACATGCACTGAAAAATGATCAAGAGCAACTTGATCTGATACCACTGATCCAGATTATTTTTGGCACGAAATGACAATGGAGATATAATAAAGAAATGCACAGAGATATCGCAGATATCCAATAATATGGCAAAAATGTATCATAGATGCAATCATAAACACATATATACAGTAATACATGATTTCTATTAATGAAATAAATGTACTAAGACTGTAAAAATATAGAGTGAAAGACTCGGTAGAATGGTCCCGGAAGTTAAAAACTGCTAAAAATAGTAAATTCCCAAAATTGCCAGAAAACTGTTTTGAGCCAATTGGAAAAGGTGGGTGGCCACCGATATCCACCTAGATCAATCCTCCCTCCTTAGGAAGAAATGGTATCCATTGCATTGAGTGTCTGGGGAAGAAGGAAAAGTGTTTGTTAAATCTGCATCTTGATGAGTTGCTTGCCTTGTTGGAGAAGTTGCGTTGCTTAGCTTGTTGAAGGGTGTCACGGACATGTGGCTGGAAGGGTTGGACCTTTTTAGCCAGCCTAGCTACATGAGATGCCTATCTACAGAAGGAATCTTTACACTTTTCTGCAATCTTGTCGACCTTATTTTATTGGATAGAAGGTGTTTGGGCCGAGGCTGTAGTGGTTGCAATATCCTTATGTTCTTCCTTTGAACAGATTGTTAAGAAGCTAAATTTTGTAGTATGAGATACTACCTTGCGGAACTGTTTAGGTGGGAAAGTATTTGGAACTACCTATGGTATTCTGTAAAGATGACCCCTCAAAGTAACAATGACACTACGGGGTCGAGACTCATAAATATCATGGCGCTTCCAAATATATGGTTGGCCCAAGAGAACATCACAGACATCCAGTCGGGAAACATCACATAATACCTCATCCTTGAAGGGTTGGATGCCATATGACAATCGACATTGTTGGCTGACACATAGATCTCGTCCTTGGCAAAGCCACCCAATGTTGTATGGCTACGGGTGTGGTGTTTCTGAAAATCCCAACTGTTTGACGACCTCTGCTGAGATGAGGTTATTTTTTCTTCCACTATCAACAATAAAATGCACTGGAGTCCCCTTCACCCACATCTGTGAATGAAAAAATCACTCCCCCTCTTCATGATCTTTTGGTTCTTCTGGTTGAATTGTTGCGGTCATGAAAATAACAGTGGGGTCTGCATCGATGATCTGTCTTTTCCCATTATTTTCAGAATCAGGGTTCGTCTCCTTGTCTTTGATCTCAGCCACCAATGAATGTTTTGAGTGACATTCATTGGTGTTGTACAAGGTGATTTTGTGGAAATCACACCATTTTACGATGTCATTCTTTGTCTTCCCATGACCCTCATTTTCTTGTGGCTTGGACTAGTTTTCGAGAGACTGTTTGTTAGGGCCATCTTTGTCATACTTTGGTTGTTGTGGATTTGCATACACAAACTCCCATTTGTTCTGATGCTTAAATTTTTGCTCGATTTTAACAACATATCGATAAGAAACATTGAGTGATGAGATGTCCAGAAAATCCATTTCAGTTTGGATGTATCTGTGAAGAGTGCAACGATATTTCAGAACCATATGTCATTCATAGTATTTGATACCCATCTTGGTGCGCATGTTATGGAAGGTATTGGTGAACTCTGGAACTGCTTGGCCCCTCTCTTTCCGCAGTGTGGTCCATTTCATGTACTGGTCCTCATAGTTTCCAACAGGGTAATATTGTTCCTTTACCGCATCCACAAAAAAATAACAAGTGGGCTCGACCCCATATATTCCAAACTCCTCTATGGAACTCCTCTCCCAATAAGTTTCCCACCAATGTTTGACATGGAGGAGATCTTTAAGGAGTGTGAAGGTGATCTTTTCTCTGTCGGAAAAATTATGAACAAAGAAATAACCTTCTAGCAGGTTTAACCATTTGTCTAGGGCTTCTGCATCTATTTGTTCTTCAAATATAGGAATATCAAAATTAACTTGTACCTTGAAAGGCGAGGTGCCTCCAAAGTGGTTGTTTCATGAATATGCGCATGTTGCTATTGGAAGGCATTGAAGTATGTGGGAAAAAATCTCCATCATTTCGTCCCTCTGTCAGGTGAGAGCTTGCTCAAGCAACAGACTGATAGGATCGTCTGCTCCATCTTTTTCCTTTTCTTCCGTCATTGAGGGTTCTTGGGTGTGCGAGAGAGATTGTCCTCAAGAGACACAAGATCAAGACCCAACTTGCTATACTCAGAACTTGTCGGGTACATGCACTAAAAAATGATGAAGAGCAGTCTGCTCTAATACCACTGATCCAGATTATTTTCGGCATGAAATGAGGGCGGAGATATAATAAATAAATGCACAGAGATATCGCGGATATCCAGTAATACAACAAAAATGTATCAAAGATGCAACCATAAACACATAGATACAGTAATACATGATTTCTATTAATGAAATAAATGTACATAGACTATAAATATACAGAGTGAAAGACTCGCTAGAATGGTGGCAGCTTATCTCTGAGAAGAGATGTGACAACTACTCACATTTGCAAGAAGATGATTACAATGGGGATCTGAAGGAATTTTTATAATAAATAGGAATGAAAAAAATCCTAGACATCCAAAAACCTAACCCTAGGAGATGAAGTGCCAAAAGTCATGTGGGCCCCATTTGGGTAAGTTAGTACATCAACTTCCCAATGTCGTAACTTGTGCATACGATCTCCGTTTTAGGCGCATGATACCCCGTTGGAAAGGTATCATCGAGGATATTAATTTTTGTGGCTCAATCATTCCTTCAACTATCATTGAGAAGTTTGATCCTGAAAAACCTTCATTTAGGCCCTCAAAATGACCCCAAAAGTTAAAAACTACTAAAAATAGTAAATTCCCAAAATTGCTAGAAAATTGTTTTGAGTCAGTTGGAAAAGGTGGGTGGCCACCGATATCCACCTAGATCAATCCTCCCTCCTTATGAAGCAATGGTATCCATTGCATTGAGTGCTCAGGGGAGAGGGAAAAGTGTTTACTGAATCTTCATCTTGATGAGCTTCCTGCCTTGTTGGTTGCTTAGCTTGTTGAAGGTTGTCATGAACATGTGGCTGGAAGGGTTGGACCTTTTTAGCTAGTCTGGCTACATGAGATGCCTGTGTGTAGAAGGAATATTTACACTTTGTTTCAATCTTGTCGACTTTCTTCTATTGGATAGAAGGTGTATGGGTCGAGGCTGTAGTGGTTGCAGTATCCTTCTGTTCGACCTTTGAACAAATTGTTAGGAAGCTGAATTTTGTAGTATGAGATACTACCTTGCGGCACTGTATAGGTGGGAAAATATTTAGAACTACCTCTGGTATTCTGTAGAGATGACCCCTCAAAGTAACAATGACACTACGGGGTTGAGACTCATAAATAACATGGCGCTTCCACATATATGGTTAGCCCAAGAGAACATCACAGACATCTAGTGGGGAAACATCACATAATACCTCATCCTTGAAGGGCTGGATGTCGTATGACAATTGACATTGTTGGTTGACATGAAGATCGTGTCCTTGGTGAAGCCACCTGATGTTGTATGGCTGTGGGTGTGGTGTTGTCGACAATCCCAATTGTTTGATGACCTCTGCTAAGATGAGATTCTTTTGGCTTCTGCTATCAACAATAAAATGTAGTGGGGTCTCTTTCACCCACATCTGTGAATGAAAAAGGCACTCCCCCTCTTCAGGATCTGTTGGTTCTTCTGTTGGAATTGATGCAGTCACGACAATAGCAGTGGGGTCTGTGTAGATGATCTGTATTTTCCCATTATTTTCAAAATCATATTCTGAATCAGGGTTCGGCTCCTTGTATTTGATCTCGGCCACCAATGACTATTTTGAGCTACATTCATCGATGTTCTGCCAGGGGATTTGTGGAAATTGCACCATTTTCCCATGTCCTTCTTTATCTTACCGTGAACCTTCTTTTCTTGTGGCTTGGAATGGTTTTCAGAAGATTGTTTGTTAGGGTCGTCTTTGTCAAACTTTGGTTTTTGCGGATTTGCAGACCGGAACTCCCGTTTGTTCAGGTGCTTAAATTTCAGCTTGATTTTAACAGCATATCGATAAGCAGCACCGAGTGATGAGATGTCTAGAAAATCCATTTCAGTTTGGATGTATCTGTGTAGAGCCCCACGGTATTTCAGAACCAAATTTCATTCGTAGTCTTTGATACCCATCTTGGTGCACAAGGTATGGAAGGTATTGGTGAACTCCAGAACTTCTTGGCCCCTCTCTTACTGCAGTGTGGTCCATCTCATGTATTGGTCCTCATAGTTGCCAACAGGGTAATACTGCTCCTTTACCACATTCACAAAAAATCCCAAGTGGGCTCGGCCCCATATATTCCAGATTCCTCTATGGAACTCTGATCCCAGTAAGTTTCCCACCAATGTTTGACATGGGAGAGATCTTTAAGGAGTGCAAAGGTGATATTTTCTCTATCGAAAAAATTGTGAACAAATAAATAACCTTCTAGCAGGTTTAACCATTTGGCTAGGGCTTATGCATCTATCTATCCTTCAAATATATGAATATCAAAATTAACTTGTACCTTGAAAGGAGAGGTGCCTAAAAAATGGTCATTTGATGAATATGCACCTATTTATATCGACAAGCGTTGAAGGATGTGGGAAAAATTCTCCATCATTTCGTTCCTCTGTCGCGTGAGAGCTTGCTCAAGAAACAAACTGATAGGATCGTCTACTCCATCATTTTTCTTTTCTTCCACCATTAAGGGTTTCTTGGGTGTGCAAGAGATATTTTCATCAAGAGAGACAAGCTCGAGACCCAACTTGCTATACTCGGACCTTGTTGGGGATATGCACTGAAAAATGATCAAGAGCAGCCTGCTCTGATACCACTGATCCAGATTCTTTTCAGCATGAAATAAGAGCAGACAAATAATAAATAAATGCACAGAGATATCGCGGATATCCAATAATATAAAAAAAATGTATCATATATGCAACCATAAACATAGAGATACAGTAATACATGATTTCTATTAATGGAATAAATGTACAAAGACTGTAGAAATACAGAGTGGAAGACTCGCTAGAATGGTGGCAACTTATCTTTGAGAAGAGATGTGATGGGTACTCGCATTCGCAAGAAGATGATTAAAATGAGTCTTTGAAGGAATTTTTATAATAAACAAGAATGCCAAAAACCCTAGACATCTAAAACACTAACCCTAGGAGATAAAGCGCCAAAATTCATGTGGGCCCCGTTTGGGTAAGTTAGTACATCAACTTCTTGGGGTCGTAACTTTTGCATACGATCTTTGTTTTAGGTACATGATAACTTGCTGGAAAGGTATCGTAGAGGAGATTAATTTTGAGGGCTCAATCATGCCTTCAACTATACTTGAAAAGCTTGATCTCGAAAAACCTTCATTTAGGCCCTCAAAATGGCCCCGGAAGTTAAAAACTATTAAAAATAGTAAATTCCCAAAATTGCCAAAAAACTGTTTTGAGCCAATTGGAAAAGGTGGGTGGCCACCAATATCCACCTAGATCAATCCTCCCTCCTTAGGAATAAATTGACTCCATTGTGTTGAGTTCCCAGGGGAGAGAGAAAAGCGTTTGCTAAATCTGTATCTTGAATATTTTCTTGCCTTATTGGAGAAGTTTCATTGCTTAGCTTGTTGAAGGTTGTCACAAACATGTGGCTGGAAGGGTTGGACCTTTTTAGCCAGTCTGGCTACATGAAATTCCTGTGTGCAGAAGGAATATTTACACTTTTCTGCAATCTTGTCGACCTGCTTCTATTGGATATAAGATGTTTGGGCCAAGGCTATAGTGGTTGTCGTATCCTTTTGTTCACTCTTTGAACAGATTGTTAAGAAGTTGAATTTTGTAATATGAGATACTACCTTGCTGCATTGTTTAGGTGGGATGGTATTTGGAACTACCTCTAGTATTTTGTAGAGATGACCCCTCAAAGTAACAATGACACTACGGGGTTGAGACTCATAAATAGCATGGCACTTCCACATATATGGTTGGCCCAAGAGAACATCACAAACATCCAACGGGGAAACATCACATAATACCTCATCCTTGAAGGGTTGGATGTCATATGACAATCGACATTGATGGCTGACACGAAGATCTCGTCCTTGGTAAAGCCACCCGATGTTGTATGGCTACGGGTGTGGTGTTGTCGATAATCTCAATTGTTTGACAACCTCTGCTGAGATGAGGTTATTTTGGCTTCCACTATCAACAATAAAATGCAGCGGGGTCCCCTTCACCCACAACTGTAAATGAAAAAGGTGTTCCCCCTCTTCAGGATATGTTGGTTCTTCTGGTTGAATTGTTGTGGTTGCGACAATAGTAGTGGGGTCTGCGTCGATGATCTGTCTTTTCCCATTATTTTCAGAAGCAGATTTTGAATCAGGGTTCGGCTACTTGTCTTTGATCTCAGCCACCAATGACTATTTTGAGAGACATTCATCGGTTTTGTGCCAGGCGCTTTTGTGGAAATTGCACCATTTTCCGGTGTCCTTCTTTGTCTTCCCATGACCCTTCTTTTCTTGTGGCTTGGACTGGTTTTCAGGAGACTATTTGTTAGGGCCGTCTTTTTCATACTTTGGTAGTTGCGGATTTGCAGACCCAAACTCCTATTTGTTCAGGTGCTTAAATTTCTACTCGATTTTAACAACATATCGTTAAGAAGCACCGAGTGATGAGATGTCTAGAAAATCCATTTCAGTTTAGATGTATCTGTGTAGAGCCCCACAATATTTCAGAACCAAATGTTGTTCAAAGTATTTGATAGCCAACTTGGTGTGCAAGGTATGGAAGGTATTGGTGAACTCTGAAACTGCTTGGCCCCTCTCTTGCTGCAGTGTGGTCCATCTCATGTACTGGTCCTCATAGTTTCCAACAGGGTAATATTGTTTCTTTATCGCATCCAAAAAACAATCCCAAGTGGACTCGTCCTGATATATTCTAGACTCCTCTGTGGAACTATGCTCCCAGTAAATTTCCCACCAATGTTTGACATGGGGGAGAGCTTTAAGGAGTGCGAAGGTGATATTTTCTCTGTCAGAAAATTTGTGAACAAAGAAATAACCTTCTAGCAGGTGTAACCATTTTTCCAGGGCTTCTGCATCTATCTGTCCTTCAAATACAAGAATATAAAAATTAACTTGTACCTTGAAAGGCAAGGTGCCTCCAAAGTGGTCGTTTGATGAATATGTGCCTGTTGCTATCGGCGGGCGTTGAAGGATGTGGGAAAAATTCTCCACCATTTTGTCACTCTGTCACTTGAGAGCTTTCTCAAGCAACAGACTGATAGGATCGTTTGCTCCATCATTTTTCTTTTCTTCTCCCATTGAGGGTTTATTGGGTGTGCGAGAGAGATTTTCCTCAAGAGAGACAAGCTCGATAGCCAAATTTATATAATCGGACCTCGTCAGGGACATGTATTGAAAAATGATCAAAAGCAGCTTGGTCTGATACCACTAATCCAGATGATTTTCGGCACAAAATGAGAGTAGATATATAATAAAGAAATGTATAGAGATATCACGAATATCGAATAATATAACAAAAATGTATCAGAGATGCAACCATTAACACAAAGATATAGTAATACACGATTTCTATCAATGAAATAAATGTACAAAGACTGTAAAAATATACAGTGAAAGACTCGCTAGAATGGTGGCAGCTTATCTCTGAGAAGAGATGTGACTGATACTTGCATTCGCAAGAAGATGATTACAATGAGGCTCTGAAGTTATTTTTATAATAAACAAGAATTCCAAAAACCCTATACATCCAAAAACCTAACTCTAGGAGATGAAACGCCAAAAGTCACGTGGGCCCCGTTTGGGTAAGTTAGTACATCAACTTCCCGGGGTCGTAACTTTTGCATACGATCTCTGTTTTAGGTGCATGATAGCCTGTTGGAAAGATATCATTGAGGAGATTCATTTTGGGGGCTCAATAATGACTTTGACTATCATTGAGAATCTTGATCCCTAAAAACCTTCATTTAGGCCCTCAAAATGGCCTTGAAAGTTAAAAATTGCTAAAAATAGTAAATTCTCAAAATTGCTAGAAAACTTTTTTGAGCCAGTTGGAAAAGGTGGGTGGCCACCGATATCCACCTAGATCAATCCTCCCTGCTTAGGAATCAATGGTCTCCATTGCGTTGAGTGCCCGAGGGAGAGGGAAAAGCGTTTGTTGAATCTGCATCTTGATGAGTTGCTTGCCTTGTTGGAGAAGTTTCGTTGCTTAGCTTGTTGAAGGTTGTCACGAACATCTGGCTGGAAGGTTGGACCTTTTTAACTAGTCTGGCTACATGATATGGCTATGTGTAGAAGGAATATTTACACTTTTTTGCAATCTTGTCGACCTGCTTCTGTTGGATAGAAGGTGTTTGGCCCGAGGCTGTAGTGGTTGCAGTATCCTTATGTTCTCCCTTTGAACAGATTGTTAAGAAGATGAATGTTGTAGTATGAGATACTACCTTGCGACGTTGTTTAGGTGGGACAATATTTGGAAATACCTCTGGTATTTTGTAGAGATGACCCCTCAAAATAACAATTACATTATGGGGTCGAGACTCATAATGAGCATGGCGCTTCCACATATATGGTTGGCCCAAGAGAACATCACAGACATCCACTGGGGAAACATAACATAATACCTCATCCTTGAAGGGTTGGATGTCATATGACAATCGACATTGCTAGCTGACATGAAGATCCCGTCCTTGGTGAAGCCACCCGATGTTGTATGGTTGCGGGTGTGGTGTTGTTGACAATCCCAACTATTTGATGACCTCTGCTGAGATGAGGTTCTTTTGGCTTTCGTTATCAACAATAAAATGCAGCGGGGTCCCCTTCACCCACATCTGTGAATGAAAAAGGCACTCCCCCTCTTCAGGATCTGTTGGTTCTTCTAGTTCAATTGTTGCGGTCGAGACAATAGGAGTGGGATCTGTGTCGATGATCTGTCTTTTCCCATTATTTTCATAATCAGATTTTGAATCAGGGTTCGTATCCTTGCCTTTGATCTCGGCCACCAATGATTGTTTTGAGTGACATTCATCGATGTTGTGCCAGGGGATTTTGTGGAAATCACACCATTTTTCGTTGTCCTTCTTTGTTTTCTTGTGACCCTTCTTTCCTTGTGGCTTGGACTGGTTTTCGGGAGACTATTTGTTAGGGTCATCTTTTCCATACTTTGGTTGTTGCGGATTTCCAAACCCGAAGTCCCATTTGTTCTAGTGCTTAAATTTCTACTAGATTTTAACTGCATATCGGTAAGCAAAACCAAGTGATGAAATGTCCAGATAATCCATTTCAATTTGGATGTATCTAGGAAGATCCCCACGGTATTTCAGAACCAAATTTTGTTCGGATTCTTTGATACCCAGCTTAGTGTGCAAGGTATGGAAGGTATTGGTGAACTCCAGAACTTCTTGGCCCCTCTCTTTCCGCAGTTTGGTCCATCTCATGTATTGGTCCTCATAGTTTCCAACAGGGTAATATTGTTCCTTTACTGCATCCACAAAAAAATCTTAAGTGGGCTCAACCCCATATATTCCAGACTCCTATGTGGAACTCTTCTCTCAATAAGTTTCCCACCAATGTTTGACATGGGGGAGAGATTTAAGGAGTGTGAATGTGATCTTTTCTCTGTCGAAATTTTTTTGAACAAAGAAATAACCTTCTAGCAGGTTTAACCATTTGTCCAGGTCTTCTGCATCTATCTGTCCTTCAAATACAAGAATATCAAAATTAACTTGCACCTTGAAAGGCGAGGTGCCTTTAAAGTGGTCGTTTGATGAAGATGTGCTTGTTGCTAGCGTTGAAGGATGTGGGAGAAATTCTCCATCATTTCATCCCTCTGTCACGTGAAATCTTTCTCAAGCAACAGACTGATAGGATCATCTACTCCGTCATTTTTATTTTCTTCTGCCTTTGAGGGTTTCTTGGGTGTGCGAGAGCGATTGTCCTCAAGAGAGACAATCACGATACCCAACTTTCTATACTCGAACCTTGTTGGGGACATGCACTGAAAAATGATCAAGAGCAACCTGCTCTGATACCACTGATCTAGATTATTTTCGGCATGAAATGAGAGCAGAGATATAATAAAGAAACGCACAGAGATATCACAGATATCCAATAATATAACAAAAATGTATCAGAGATGAAACCATAAACACAGAGATACAGTTATACACTATTTCTATAAATGAATTAAATGTACGGAGACTGTAAAAATACACAGTGAAAGACTCGCTAGAAGTTGGACACACCTACCACACTTAGAGGGGGAGTGAATGAGTGTGGGGCTCTTTTTCCCAAAACTTCCCTCTTGCACAAAAACTCATCAATTAGCATTCAACATTTATTCATTACCCATTGCTGTCATTTATAACTAGTTAGATGTAGGCACATATTAGCAACATATATCAACAATATATCATCAACAAGTCATCATCATAATGGACACAAAGAACACAAGATGTATGTACAATTTTCTTTTTATTACGGACTACAATCCTTGGGTTTATCAACAACAACTGAATAGAGTACAACTCTACAAGAGCACCAGCTCTATATGCAAGACTCAGCTTACATTCTCAGCAACAACTGAGATGAGGCAACAATCCTCAACAGATATCAATCTGTCAATAGGTATGTGACTTGTTAGTAGTGCAGCCCACGTGTGAATGCGCCCTGGCTCACTACAACTCACGTGTGAACACGGCCAATGTATAATGCAAAAAGCGTCTCCTTCTAAGAAACTAGGGTTTTTCTTTTCTTCATATGCTTAGAACCCTTCTATCTTCCACTATCTAAACTGACCCACAGCCAGTCACAATACATCCAAGCTCTCCAATAGCGTGCTCATGCTCCACAACAAATCAATATGAATGATATCTCAATCATGTATAAACAACAAGTATACCATAGCAATCATGTCACTACTGAATCACAAGAGTGATGCTCACTCCATCCATCAAATCAACCAAATTGAGCCACATCATAGAATCCATACCAAGAATTCCCTAAGCATTCAC
>ML848137.1:25282-54542 GCA_009831015.1 Picea engelmannii | reverse complement strand
TTATTTTTTCCATGTGATACAAACACCAATAAGCATACCTCTTTCTTAGTTACATGAAACTCTCCATATCATGTGCATTATTAGCGGAAACTATGTAATGATTTTTTTTCAAGCTTGTTTATCAATCTTGTTCTTCAACTTTGACTTCAAGAATAATAGTGAAATAAAAATTCTCTCATCCTCCACTGGCTACATGTAATTCTCTTTTAATATTGGCATCAAATGATCCAGGAGGATCTCTGTGGCAACCCACCTTGTCCAACTGGCTCAAAACAGTTATTTGGCAACTTACTATTTTTGGCAGTTTTTTGGTTTCTGAACTTTTGGGGCCATTTTGAGGGCCTAAAAGATGATTTTTCATGATGATGAACCTCAATGATAGTTGAAGTATCTAATTGATCCCCCTAAATGAATCTCCTCATCGGTACCTTTCCAATGAGATATTGTGCACCCTAAAAAAAGATCATATGCAAAAGTTACGACCTCGTGAAGTCGATGTACTAACTTACCTCAACAGGGCCCACATGACTTTTGGCGCTTCATATCCTAGGGTTAGGTTTTTGGATGTATAGGGTTTTGGATTTCATGTTTATTGTAAAAATTCCTTCAAAGCCTCATTTTACTCATCTTCTTGCGAATGAGCATATTCGTCACATCTCTTCTCAAAGATAAGCTGACACCATTCTAGCAAGCTTGTTTCAGTCTGCATTTTACAATTTCAGCATATTTCTAATTTAATAGAAATCAAGTTTTATTGTATCTCTGATGTTATTCATTGTGTCTCTATGTTAATTTTATAAATATGTGTTTTCATTTTGTTCTACTCATATCTGGATCAATGGTATCAGAGCGATCTACTCCTTGTTGTTTTTCAGTGCATGTCCCCGACGAGGTCAGGGTATAGAGAGTTGGGTATCGAGCTTGTTTATATTGAGGAAAAATTCTCTCCCATGCCCAAAAAACCTTCCATGGTAGTTGAAAATAAAGACAATGAGACAGGAGATCCTTTCAAAATATTGCTCGAGGAATCCCTCAAGCGACAGAGGAACGATATGATGGAAATCTTTGCACAAATCCTTCGACGACTGTCGACAAGCGACGCATCTACCTCAAGCGGAGGCGCCGCCCCCTTCAAGGTACAAATCAACTTTGACATTCCTATATTTGAAGGTCATATAGATGCATATGTTGTAGACAAATGGTTGAAGCTGCTAGAAGGGTATTTTTATGTCCATAACTTTTCGAATAGAGAAAAGATTACTTTTGCGCTCCTCAAAGTCCTCCCCCGTGTCAAACATTGGTGGGAGACTTTATGTGAGAAACCTCATTATTTACAGTCTCACTTACCTGAGAATAATTCGGGGATGTCATTAAGGAACAATACTACCTTGTTGGAAGTTATGACGATTTGTATACAAAATGGACCTCACTACGAGGGGAAAGGGACCAAGCAATGCCAGAGTTCACAAATATCTTCCATACGTTGCACACCAAGCTAGATATCAAATATTATGAATGAATATGGTGCTCAAGTATTGTGGTGGTCTGCATAGGTACATCCAGACAGATACAGAGTTTTTGGACATCTTGTCCTTAGGCGTGACCTGTCGATATGTCATCAAAATTGAGTAGAAGCTTAAACAAAAGACGCGATAATTTGGGTCTGGGAACCCTCATAGAAGAAGCAGGGCAAGGGCATCCCCAACCCGCAGAACAAAGGAAATAGAAAATATGGACAACCTCAAGACAACCAGTCGAAGCCGCAAGCAAAGAAGGACAATGGAAAGATGAAGAAAGATACCAGGAAGTGGTGTGACTTCCATAAGATCCCCTGGCATAACATTGTTGATTTCCGCTCAAAGCACTCATTGGTGGTAGAGGTTAAAGCCTATGAATTGGATGTGGGTTCCGACTCTGAGTCAAAACCAGAAAAGGGGAGATATATCATTGATGCGGAACCCAGTGCCACCATTGCTACCACCAAGATCCATCCCGGTGAACCTGATGAGCCAGAGGAAGGCGAGCACCTCTTTCATTCACAAATGTGGGTGAAAGGCACTCTGCTACACTTCATCGTTGATACTGTTATCTAGAAGAACCACATCTCAGTGGAGGTCATCAAGTGTTTATCCATGTTGACAACGCCACACCCACAACCCTACACCATCGGATGGCTCCGCCAAGGGAGCGATCTTCACGTCAGCCAACAATGTCATTTGTCGTACAACATCAAGCCATTCAAAGATGAGGTATTGTGTGATGTTGCTCCCCTTGAAGTTTGTGATGTTATTTTGGGCCAACCTTATTTATGGAAATGACATGTTGTACATGAGTCTAGGCCTCATAGTGTTATTATTTCTTTGAACGGGAAATTGTACAAGATACCCGAGGTAGTCCCACCTAATGCCATTTCCTTGATCTCTACCAAGCAATGCAGGAAGGTCATCTCTTAGACTAGGAAGTTTGTATTCTTTGTGATTCGCTCTCGGAGTGAACCAAATATTGTAGCCACATCCACGGACTTTGCGACCAACCTCTCCACGCAACCAAAGAAAGTGGACAAGGTCATGGAAAAATAAAAAGACATCTTCTCCTCACCTACTAGGGTACCTCTACACTGTCAAGTCAAGCATGCCATCGATATGACCCCCGATGCACCGCTACCCAATGGACCATTCTATCGTCACTCTTTGTTAGAAAACAAGGAGATCCATCGTCAGATCCAAGAACTGTTTTACAAGGGCCAAATCCAACCCAACTCATCGCTTTGTGGCAGCCTAATCGTGCTTGTGCAAAAGAAATATGGGACCTAGCAACTCTTCATTGATTATCGGGCTCTAAATAAAATCACAGTCAGAAACCGGTACCTGATTCCCTGAATTGACGATCTCCTTGATCAGCTCAAGGGAACCAAATACTTCAGTAAGCTTGATTTGAATTATGGCTACCATGAGGTCCCAATAGAGTAGACATATGTATGTAAGACTGCCTTCAAGTCAAAAGAAGGTCTTTTTGAATGGTTGGTCATGCCCTTTGGTTTGACAAATGCCCCAACTACTTTCATGAGGTTGATGGATGATATCTTGCGGCCTTTTACCAATTCGCTTGTACTGATGTACCTGGATGACATCCTCATCTACAACAAGACTTGGGCGAAACACTTGCAGCACATAGCAGGTTCTGCACACTCTGCGGTAACACAATCTATATGCCAACTTAGAAAAATGCTCCTTCGACATGGGCATAGTCCACTAACTAAGATACATTGTTGATGTGCATGGTGTGCATGTGGATCCAACCAAGATCCAAGTCATCTATGACTGGCCAGCCCCAACCACGCTCACTGAGCTTCGGATCTTCTTAGGCATTGCCAATTTCTATTGCAGGTTTGCATTGGGATTCTCCCATATTGCATGGGACCTCAGCCAAATAACCAGAGGTGGTGGTAAGGAAAAATTTGGGTGGGGCCTATCCCAACAAAAAACACTCAATAATCTGAAGCAACACTTGTGCCCCGCCCCTGTTCTTTCATTACCTGACCTGCAACAACCTTTTGAGATCGAGACATATGCTTCAGACTATGTTGTGGATGCAGTCATCACTCAGCACAGCCACCTCATGGCCTATCATAGTGAGACACTATCAAATGTCATTCGTAAGTACCCTACTTACGACAAAGAAATGTACTCCATTGTGTAATCATTTCCCCAGTGGAGGAATTACATTCTCGGGAAGGAGACAGTCATCCACACTGATCATAAGCTATTGCAGTTCATGCAGACACAAGGAAAATTACAGAATGATCGCCATCAGAAGTAGTCCACATATTTTCAGCAGTTCCACCTCAACATCAAGTATAAAAAAGGAAGTACCAACCGAGTCATTGATTGCCTTAGTCGACCTCTAGTTGTGGCACTCACCACAGTGCTTGATTCTTATGGCCATGAGACCTTTGGATGGCCCCACCTTTATGAGACAGATCCTGACTTCGCCAACACCTACCAGATGTTGGGTACAAACACATATCTCACTTATTTCCATCTTTGGGATGGGTTGTTGTGCCATCTGGGCCATCTATGTGTTCCATCAAGCGAGCGAGTGAAGCTGATTTGGGAAGCCCACTATAGTCGGGTGGTAGGAAACTTTGCCATGGAAAAGACAGTGGGAGTGTTGCAGTTACATTTCTACTGGCCGAAACTTCGACATGATGTTAGCAAGTATATCCAATCCTGCACTATTGTCAAATCGACCATTAAGAAACAAGGCATGTACACTCTTATGTCTACTACTGACAGGCCCTGGGAATCCATTTCAATGGACTATATGTCAGGCCTTCCGTCCACCAAGCGGGGAAATGACTACGTTTTTGTGGTTGCTAATCGCTTTTCCAAGATGGCGATTTTGGTCGCCTGCAAGAAGAGCATCACAGCGGAGGCTACTGCCAAGATCTTATTTGAACAAGTGTGGGTCCACTTTGGGATCTCACAAACCATTATCTCAGATCAATACAACATGTTTCTCAGCACATTATGGTCGAGCCTCTAGTCACAGCTGGACACCAAGCTCACCAAGTCCACTGCTTTCCACCCCTAGACGGATGGCCAAACCGAGGTCGTCAATTGGATGATCATGCACATCCTACGCATGTACAATTTCAAGAACCCCCACACCTGGGATGAATGTCTTCCCTATGTTCAGCATAACTACAACAGATCCATACACATCTCAATCGGCCATAACCCCTTTCAGGTGGGGTTGGGATTTCAACCATTAGGTCCCATGGATGTTGCACTACCCCTTGCGGCCACCCAGGAAGACTCATCGCGTGCTTCAACTGGAGTTGATAAAGCCTCCCAGTTCATTGAGTGGATCTAGCACATTCTCCAAGAGGTTCAAGATATTTTACAGAAGTCCAATGTCAAGTACAAGCAGCGCCATGATCAACACCGGGTGCCACACCAGTTTCAGGTGGGAGACAATGTTTGGTTGCACTTGCAAAAAGAATGCCTTATAGGGCCTCACTGGAAGCTTCATCCACTCCATTATGGACCCTACACTATCACCAAGGTTGTGGGTGACAATTATTTTGAGATCAACTTTCCCACATTCCTTGGCTTGCACCCAATATTCAATGTGGACCTCCTTCGACCTTATTTTCCACCATTATTGGACATCTCGGAGATAGAAGAACAGTTGACACCAATGGAGATCAACCCTAACTACATGGAACATGTATCCACTGATCAGATCATGGACACACAGTTCAAGGGCACTTTCCAACAGAGGATCCAACTTTATCGGGTTGTCAAAGTAGGGCAACTCCTGCACCAAGGAAAGTGGCTCACACGGGGCCAAATTCAGTAGAAAATTCCTTATCTGAAGGGGGAACTCAAAGAAATGGATACCATTAATTCCTAAGTGGGGAGGATATCGGTGGCCACCCACCTTGTCCAACTATCTCAAAACAGTTCTTTGGCAACTTGTTATTTTTAGCAGTTTTTCATTTATCTTCCGGGGCCATTTTGAGGGCCTAAATGACGTGTTTTCAAGATCATGCACCTTAATCATGGAGAAAGTCTCATATTGAACCCCCTAAATGAAGCTCCTTTTCAATACCTTTCCAACGAGCTATCGTGTGCTCTAAACGGAGTTCGTATGCAAAAGTTACGACCTCAAGAAGTTGATGTACTAACTTAACCCAACGTGGCCCACATGAGTTTTGGCGCTTCATCTCCTATGGTTAGGTTTTTGGATGTCTACGGTTTTTGATTTCATGTTTATTGTAAAAATTCCTTCAGAGCCTCATTGTGCTCACCTTCTTGTGAATGAGCGTAGCTGTCACATCTCTTCTCATAGATAAGTTGTCACTATTCTAGCAAGCTTGTTTTAATCTGCATTTTACAGTTTCAACATATTGCTTATTTAATAGAAGTCCAATTTTACTATATCTTTATTGTTATTCATTGTGTCTCTATGTTAATATTATAAATATGTCTTTTCGTTTCGTTCTACTCATAAATCTGGATCATCAAAAGTATAATTGCATCAAAGGGATGTCAGTCTCATGCTATTAGGTGCCCTATGATGAACACATAGGAACCTAGTGCATAGACCATTTTTCTCTTCGCTTAGCTAAGTATATCTCATTTCCCTTTCTAAATAACCAAAAATTATTTTCAAAGAAAATATAAAATAAACATCGTATGTAAGGTACCATATCTATTATAATAATTGAAAACAGAAATATTACAAAGAATAACAATGGAACAACACAATAGATGAAACCACATCACCAAAATAATACCTTTATTGATAGGAAACAATGTTCAATTTCCTCTTCGAGGGGGTAACCTCCAACAGAGCAACGATCTATTACAATAATTCTCAAGACAAAACTTCTCATGACTCCTACTCTTATTTATACTAATTCTATCTTCAAAAGATCATTCTAGAGGAAGATCCTTCTAGAAGCGGGAGCTTCTATTAGGTCTTCTTACATTGACTTGTTCCAATTTATTAAATAGGCCTTATTAACTAATTTTGGCCTTTATTACATGGAAATATATTATTCTATATATATCAGGGGTTAGGGAGGTTAGGTTCCTAACATGCCCTCCCCCTTGAAAAAGAGACTCGTCCTCAAGGATTGAGATGAGGAAATTGTTGCAAAATGGTATTCGGCTCCCAAGTGGCATCTTTCGGAGATGTATCTTTCCACTACACTAACACTTCCTTGATGGTGTCCTGATGAAGGTGATGCTCGCGTTGGTCCAAGACTGCTTGTGGATGCAACCAAATGGAACCTTCTTCATCCAACTCAGGGAAACTAGTTTGAGTTTGACACTTAGTACCAATCACCTTATTTAAGCATGAGACATGAAAAACAAGATGGAGCTTAGAATGAGTGGGCAAAGCTAATTGGTAAGCCACCTTCCCCACTCACTTGAGAATTGTATAAGGACCATAAAATTTGGGAGTAAGTTTCTGAAAATGGTATGTTTTGAGTGAAGTCTGCTCATAGGGTTGCAGATGAAGAAACACTTGGTCCCCTTCAACAAATTGTCGTTCAGAACAACCTTGATCTGCTTGTTGCTTCATGTGATTTTGAGCCATGGACAAATTTGTTCTAAGGGTGCGGAGAATGGCCTCACAAATTGTAAGATTTTTGTCAACCTCTTGAACCTTCAATACACCTAGCATGTAGGAGAGAACAGAAGGGGGATTTTGTCCATACACTACTTCAAAAGGAGTCATGCAAGTAGTGGTATGGTAAGATGTGTTGTACCACCATTCAACGATGGGTAACCACTGAGTCCACTGAGTCTGTCATTCGGATGCAAAACACATCAAATAGGTTTCCAGACACTTGTTGACAACTTTATTTTGGTCATCAATCTGGGGATGATAGGTGGTGTTGAGATGCAATTGGGTGCCCTGGAGACAGAACAATTCTTACCAAAAATTGATGGTAAAAGTGGGATCTCGGTCAGAGACAATAGAATGAGGCATGTCATGAAGCTTGAAGATATTATCCATGAAAAATTGAGCCACCGTGGATGTTGTGAAAGGATGTTGGAGAGCATAGAAATGGGCATATTTGAAAACAAAATCAACTACCACCATCATGACTGATTTATTTCCTAATTTAGGTAAGCCAACAATGAAGTCCATAGAAATATTTTGCCAAATCATCGGCGAAATCGGGAGCGGTTGTAGTGTTCCCATGGTCTTGACTATTTCTCCTTTATTCCATTGACAACCATCACATTCAACCACAAAGGCGTGGACATCCTGTTTCATACCATCCCAGAAAAAAGAACGTTTGACCCTTTCATAGGTTTTGGTGAACCTAAAATACCTAGTTTTGGGGGAAGCACGAAGCTCCGAAAGCATCGTAGATTTAATTTGTGACTGCTTGTTGAGATACAGACGACCTTTGTAGTGAAGCTCATTATCGTGTTAAGAGTACCCAGGAGAAATTGGAGAATTGTCTTGCAACTGTTGGATAAGGCCATAAATTTTAGGGTCTTGAAGTCATTCCTGGTGAGTAGCTTGGAGCTAATCGTGTATAATGAAGGAGAGAGAAAAAAAGGGATCCTTCGTCTTCATACTTCTGGGAAAGAGCGTCAACAACCACATTTTCTTTTCCCTTTTTGTAAATAATCTCATAATCATATCCAAAGAGCTTGGTGACCCATTTTTGTTGCTATAGGGAGGAAATTTGTTGTTCTAGAAAATTATTGAGGCTTTGATGATTTGTTTTAATTTGGAAGCGTTGGCCCAATAGATAAGGATGCCAGATATCCATGACATGTAGAATAAGCAGCATTTCTTTTTCATAGATTGATTGGCCCAAATGGTGCTCTGAAAGTTGTTTGTTGGTGAAAGCCACTGGTAATCCTTCTTGCATGAGAACTATCCCAATTCCTTTCTCGAATGCATCACATTCTAGGACAAAAGTCTTTTTGAAGTCGGGAAGGGTCAGGATAGGAGTTGTGCACATGGCCTCTTTCAAAGCATGGAAGCCTTGATCAATTGTAAGATTCCAATTGAAAGCATTATTTTTAAGGAGAGCAGTGAGATGTGGTGCAATTTTGTTATAATTCTTAACAAATTTGTGATAATAGCTCGTTAAACCCAGAAAACCATGCAAGCTCTTGAGATTTTTGGGGCGAGGCCAATCCTGCATAGCTTTGATTTTCTTAGGATCCACCCTTACACCATCCTTTCCAACAATATGACCCAAATACTCTACTTATTAGGCTCCAAAGACACATTTAGATTGTTTGAGGAAAAGTTGGTGCTGAGAAAGGAGATGGAGAACTTGATACACATGGGAAAGATGGGTTGTCCATGTTTTACTATAAATGAGAATATCATCAAATAAAACTAAGACAAAGTGATGGAGAAAAGGATGAAAGACATGGTTCATGAGGCTTTGGAAAGTAGAGGGAGCATTACACAGGCCAAAGGGCATGACCAAGAACTCATAGTGGCCCTCATGAGTTTGGAAGGCCATCTTGGGAATGCCAACCTCTTTCATACGTATCTGGTGGCACCCATAACGAAGATCAAGTTTAGTAAAGTATTGATCACCACTCAATTCATCCAATAGATCATCAATGACATGAATGGGAAACTTGTCTTTGATGTTGAGTTTGTTGAGAGCACGAAAGTCAGGACACATGCCCCACGTGCCTTCTTTCTTGAGTACCATGACCACATGAGAAGAATAGGGGCTGGTACTATGGTGGATAACACACACGTTGAGCAATTCTTGAACAATTTTCTCAATTTCATTCTTCTAGGAAAAGGGATGATGATATGGGTGGACATTGGGAGGAAGACTACCCAGAACTAGAGGAATGGAATGATCATGAACACCACGGGAAGGGGGAAGGCCATGGGGAGTGGAAAAAATATTGTGGTGTTTGGAGAGTATAGATTGGAGGTCAAGATGCACAGATGGTGTCTCAACAACTTGAATGGCATTGAGTTGGGAAATAATGCATGAATGGACTTTTTTGAGGAGCTTTTCCATTCAATGGGAACTGATGATCTTAGGGGAGCCTATTGTGATGCCTTGAAACTTATATTATTGGTCGTCCTATTGAAATTGCATGGCCAATTCCTTAAAATCCATGAGGATGGGACCGAGAGTGTGTAACCAGTCTGCACCCAACACAATGTCACAACCACCAATGTCGATAGCAAACATATGAGATTTCAGGTTGTACTGGCCAATTTGGAGACACACATTTTTACAACGCCCCCCACATTTCATGGAACCTCCATTGGCAATTATGATTTGAAAATTGTTGACTACATGGATATAACAATGGGTTTCTTGATCAATGCGTTGATGAATGAAATTACGAGTGTTACCACTGTGAATGAGAATGATGACCTTCCGATTTTTTATGTAGTCAATTAGCTTGATGGTTTAGGGAGCAAAGAAGTCTATGAGTGCATTTAATGAAATGGTTGGTTCAAATTCTGGTGGATCAGATGGTGGAGTGATAGGATTTGGCTCAGGGAGCTCGATTGCATGAGAAGCCTTGGTCTCGTCATCAACAACATCCTCAGAGATGGCGATGAACAACTTATGTTCCTTACACTTGTGCCCCGAAAAATATTTTTCATCACAATTATAGCAAAGACCCTTGAGTTGGTGTTCAACCATTTATGCTTGGGTTAATTTTTGGATCTTGAGATGGGTGGGATAAGGGGCAGGAGTGAGAGGGCGAGGGTACAGAGGGAAACAAGGTTTGCGATGTTGGGAAAAAACAACTTGTTGGGCTTCCTTGGCACGTTAAGTAGCTTCCAACCAAGTCTAGGGATGAGTCATGAGGACTTGGGCATGGATTTAATCCTTGAGGCCACTGATAAAGCATTCTTTGAAAAAAGTGTCAAACATGCCCTCTGTTCTGAAAGCTAATTGCTCAAATGTCGTGGTAAAATCTTCCACAATACCATACTGTTTCAATTTGGTCAAACAACCTAGGGAGTGTGTATCAGTGTCAAAGCGGTCATAAAGTTCAACCACAAACTATGTCCAGGCTATATATCCTTGGCGTGATTTTCGACGCCATTGCCAATGTTTAAGATCCAAATAAAGGACATTGTAACGAAGTTTGGCCAAGTCATTAGTGATGCCATGCAAGGAGAAGTAGTGCTCCATTTAAGTGACCCAACCATTGGGATTTGAGCCATCAAATTTGTTCACCTCCACTCGTGGAAGACGAAGATCATGATGAAAAGGGTTGGACTAAAATTACTAGGAATTGGAGGAAGTTGTACCTTCGAGGTTAGAAGGTGGGTCAAATGAGGAATGGAGTCCAGGAATGGGAAGCTTTTCCAGGACCTTGGCAACAAATGAGTCAAGCTGATATTCAAGGTGTGATGCAAGTTGGTTGGCAAGGTGGGAATTGATGTCCTTCCTCAATTTTTCTTTCATGTGGTCAATTTGGGACTCGATGTGGGTAGTGATGCAGTTTTCAGTATCTTGGTTTCGAGTGGTGGCCATGGTGAGGGGAAAACATGGGAATAGGTTGTGGAAAAGGGTGGGTGGATCCACGGAAATAAAAGGATAAAAAATGATAGGTATAATTGGAATCAGGACAAAAAGAGGAGTCCAATGGAATAGGTCCCAATTAGAGGTGTTGAGAGGGGTCAGGGCCACAGGAAAAAAAAAGGCTAAAAATTGATAGGTATCACTCCGATTAGGAGGGAAAAAGGAGTCCAATGGGATAAGTCTCAAATAAGGGTGCAGGCAGGCCCCAGAATTTAATACTGCAGTGTCAGAATGCCCAAATTCTTAATAGGAAAAAAGCAGTGTCAAAATGCCCAAATTATGATCAGGAGAAATGTTGTATGTTCCCTTTCTATGTTGTTTGTGTCCCAGGGGTTAGGGTTTTTTTAGGGTTTCTACAGACAAGGATTTTTTCTGTGCTATAGCTCTTTGATATACATACGGGGTCGAACAGTAGTACTCGACCCAATATCTTACCCAATATCGAACAGTAGTACTCAACCCAGGTACTAGAAAGTATCTTCTTGAGTGTTGTTCTCAGTGGCATTATAGCAGTTAGGCGGTTGATCGGTTTATCTACAGAGGGCTTCAGGATATCTAGGTTGATCCATATACAGATGTTGTCTGATGCGCTACTAGTCAAAGGGGTACCAACAAGGGTTACAAGGGTGGCCAACAATGTGAGATTAAGTACCACTTATAGTTCTTGTGTGTATGCTTCCTTGACCGCAGATTTATGCGTTGAACGATGGATATCTATAGCTTTAATACGTTGGAATACGTCTCTACCTTGGAAAAAAAATAACCCATGATTTTCTGCCAAGGAAAGTGCTATGATACCACTTGTAAGGTACCATATCTATTATAATAGCTGGAAACAGAAATATTGCAGAGAATAACAACAGAACAACACAATAGATGAAACCACATCACCAAAATAATACCTTTATTGATAGGAAACAATATTCACTTGCCTCTTTGAGGGGGCAACCTCCAGCAGAGCAACGCTCTATTATAATAATTCTCAAGACAAAACTTCTCATGATTCCTACTCTTATTTATACTAATTCTCTCTTCTAAAGATCATTCTAGAGGAAGATCCTTCTAGCAGCCGAAGCTTCTATAAAGTCTTCTTACATTGATTTATTCCAATTTATTAAATAGGCCTTATTAACTAATGTTGGCCTTTATTACATGAAAATATGTTATTCTATCTACATGAGGGATTAGGGAGGTTAGGTCCCTAACATCGTAGATCATAAAAGGTGAAGATGCTTAAGTCACGCCACAAAGTGAAAGGAAATAAAAAAATCTTTCCTTGAACCATCAAATATACAAAGAAAATAATAATAGTTTTGGAAAACACATTGAGTGCCCAAAGAATAATCAAAGCCATATATTAAGCCTAATACCATATGTTTGTCAAATAAACATGACAAAAAGATGAAAAAAAAAATTGTACTCAAGAAAGGTCTTTAAATTTAACCCAAACCCTTGACTCAATGGAAATCAGATGAAACCAATCATGCCACAACAAAGGGTTCAATCAAACATAGAATGAGAACTTGAAGCATTCAAGGGACTAACACAATTTTTAACCAAAATAAACCCATAATTTCAAATTCGACAAAATGTTCCAAAATTCAAGAAACAAACAAACCATTAAAATTTACCAAGATATTAGAGTTGGACATCAAAGAAATTTCATCTACTTGAATGAGCCCATTCCTTCTTACCGTAAGTCTTGTTAAATCAGGTATTTACCCTTTAATACTAGGACATTATCAATGTGAAGAGATAGGTCCTAGCTTCATCAAATTCCAACTTCATTTCCTATCACATACTAAAAAGAGACAATGTAATAGTTAAATATCAAAACATCAATCTTAAAATAACTTGCACCAAGGAAATGTTGCTCTAACGTTACAATGAAAAGTACAAAATATATAACCTATTTTTACCTAAAATGCAACCTCCAATTGACATATGGTAATCTTGCTATGATAAAGAATTTTCGACATACTCCAAAAAAAGATAAACAATGAATCACAAGAATCACATAATTTGTGCTATTCCATTCACTATTTCTTGCAAAACCAATTGAACACGTATCTCAACTTTGACTTCAAGAACGATAGTGCAATAAACATTCTCTCATCCTCCACTGGCTACATGTAATGCTCTTTTAGTATTAGCATCAAAAGTATAATTGCATTAGAAGAATGTAGGTCTCATGCTAATAGGTCTCCTATGATGAACACATAGGAACCTAGTGCATAGACCATTTTTCTCTTTGCTTAGCTAAGTATAGCTCATTTCCCTTTCTAAATAATTAATAAGTATTTTCAAAGAAAATATAAAATAAACATAGTAGATCCTAAAAGGTGAAGATTCTCAAGTCATGCTAACAAATGAAAGGAAATATAAAAATGTTTCCTTAACCATCAAACATATTAAAAAAATAATCATAATTATGGAAAACACATCGAGTGCCCAAAAAATAACTAAAGCCGTATATTAAGCCTAATACGATATGTTTCTCAAAAAAATGTCATGACAAAAAGATGAAAACATATTTTTTACTCCACAAAGGTCTTTAACTTTAACCCAAACCCTTGACTCAATGGAAATCAGATGAAGCTAATCATGCCATAACAAAAGGTTCAGTCAAACATCAAATGAGAACTAGAAGCATTCAAGGGACTAACACATTTTTAACCAAAATAAACCCAAAATTCCAAACTTGACAAAATGCTCCAAAATGCAACAAACAAACAAACCATTAAAATTTATCAACATATTAGAACTAGACATCAAAGAAATTTCATCTGCTTGAATGAGCCCATTCTTGCTTAGCGGAATTCTTGTTAAATCGGGTATCTACCCTTTAATACTAGGACACTATCTATGTGAAGAGATAGGTCCCATCTTCATCAAATTCCAACTTCATTTCCTGTCACATACAAGAAATAGACAATGTAATAGTTAAATATCAAAACTTCAATCTTAAAATAACTTGCATCAAGAAAACGTGGCTCCAATGTTACAATGAAAAACACAAAATATAGATTATAGAACCTATTTTTACTTGAAATGCAACCTCAAATCGGCATATAGTAATCTTGCAATGATAAAGAATTTCCAACCTACTCCAAAAATAAGGGAAGAACGTATCACAAGAATCACATCATGTGTGTTATTCCATTCACTATTTCTTGCACCACCAATGGAACACATATACCAGAATAAGTGTCCCCTGGGCCCTCATATATATTGGATTAGATCAAATCTTATGGTATATCAATTTCCCAGTTCTCATCTTGGTGTTGATTTTCTTCATTCTGAACAAGACCGTCTCCAGATGGACTATCATTATGAGCCTCCAAAGAATTATGTTTTGTATCAAGTTCATTAGAGAAATTTGTTATATTGTTTTCTCCCCTTCTATCACAATCTGATCGCTAAAGAGCTATTGCTCTTTCATATGGAAAATTGGTAATGTCATACTTAGTTATGTATAATATTAAACATATATTCATACGTTTATCAAGCTTGTTCCTCATCTTTGACTTCAAAAATGACAATGCACTAAACATTCTCTCATCCTTCATTGATCCAAAAATCATGGTTTCACACAAATCCACTAATTTGAAATATTCCGATATGTTTTCCTACAAGTATTGGCTAGCACCTAAAATAGTCCATAATCTTGTTATTGCACCATATTCTAGAGGATTCTCCAAAGCACGAAATTGATTCCACATTGTGTCAGCAAAGCGTGTGGCTTGTTGAAACAATTTTGATTGACCTAAAGTACCTTCAACTTGTTCTCCATGTATCTCGGCCTTCTTGCAAAAGTGGTCCACTAAAGTATTTAATTTTTCCACAAAGTCCTGTTTTAAAGTAGGTTGACATTTTATGTTGTTCCAATATTCAGGGTACAGTACAGACATGGCCTCCAACAATTCATCTTGATGGAATCGTTCTCTTATCTCCAATGATAGTGATTTTTCAATTTCTATCAAGTTGTGTCTCACTGAAATGACAACATTGTTGAATAGGTCTCTTGACACGAGACACTCTTTGGTGGTTCATCTTGTCTTATCAATATAATGAAAAGGAAGCATATACCCACACACTTTCATACATAGTATCACTTTTTAATCAAACTTCAAATAATTTTTAGTATTTTCTATATCAATGATCATAGTCCAATTTGTAAACCATGGACCTGCGAAAGACTCTGGCATTGTATACAAATTATCCAATGAAAGGCATGCAAATGTTCTTGCATTTGTGCATTATGCAATATACATTGTGCGACTTTGAGACATTTTCATGAGGACATTCATTTCATCTAGAATAGGAAGAATTACAACCAATGTTAATAATGTCTCTATGTCAGTTAGTCGAAAGAGAAGATCTTGAGTTGTATTTACACTGAAGCGATGTTCATACATCACCCCTACCAAGGACTAGTACTCACTAAATAATCTTTGAGCTGGTCCATTAAATGAGATCCATCTTGTATCAACATATTTTAATAGCTTGTTTCCATTTGTAACACCGTCAACAAAAATTTTAAACTTTGAAAATCGTTTGGGATTACGAGAAAAATATGCATAAGCCTCTCATACAAGATCTTCAACTTTTGAAACTGATGGAAACTTGCTTACTATTTTAAATGGAAGATTCATTCTATGAGCCATACAATGAATACTCAACATATACGGTGAAGCTGATAGTTGTAGTCTAACACAAAGGCCATTCCTTTGTCCTTGCATTATTGATGCTCCATCCGCTCCAACACATACCAACGTTTTTGTGATCATTAAATGATCCATACCACCAATTTCCTTCAAATTATTAATAACAAGTTCATAAATATTTTCAACTGTAGAATTCTCCTTCATTTTATGAACCCCAAGTAGATAGGAATGTCAAATATGGTCATTAACCATATAAATACTCATATAGATCCATGAAGTATTATCCATAGTTGTAACCTCATCCAAAGACAATGACAAAAACCTAGCATTTGCAATCTTCTCTTTCATATCATCCTTTTCTACTTGAGCTAGATATTTTATCCATTCCCAACCACTCGTTAAAGACCAATGAGAAGATGGAAAGTTTGAAATTTGAAGAAAAGATATATATTTCATGTAATTTGGATAATCTGTCATAGGACGACCTTTAGATAATATGTGAAATGTAGTGCTTAATTGAATTGTCTTGGATAACAAATTTTTGTCCATCGTCTTTTTGTATAGAGATGTGATGCTTCCTCCACCTGCCTCGAGTTTTTACTTACTTATTAAATATTCATTATGTTCATCAGCATATTTGACATGTCGACATTCCTCGAAAGATTTCCATCTGACAATAGATTTATCTTCGCCATCTACAATTTTCTTTTCATACACCTTTCCTACATGCTTCTCAATTGTATCCTACTTCATCTGAAATGGCGTTGGCGTGCCAAGTTTCCAACTACATATATTGCATCTAAATTTTGGTTTCTCTTTCTCATTTTTTGGAGGTAATGGTTCAATAAATGGAAATTTTGCAAACCAATCCGGTTAAAAGCCTCTCCCTATGTCACATTGGCCTTTTTGTATTTTTCGTGAATTGGTTGTGTTCTTTTCCAATGAAATGTTTTTGACATTTGTACTGCCAATTTCTGGTGAAAATGCATTTATCTCACTTTGATCACCAGAGAAACATATTTCCTTATCTATTATTTGGATATTAGATGCATTCTCACAAGAGTTGAGATCTCTTTCGGTGATAGGTTGCTCAAAAGAGCTCGAAACATGAAGAGAATGTGGATCCTTGGATTGAGGTCTTTGAAAGTATGATGATAGATCATTTTGTCTTGATCTTTTATTCCCACGATCGGTGTTTGACATCTCAATAAATATTCCACAATTGAAATTTCAAATCGATCTAGAAGCCAAAAGTGAAACCTGCAAGAGAAATAATATAAAATTAGTAAAATTCCCACCAAGTATAGAATATCTGTATGTATTTATATTTATTATCTTTTTTATAAAATTAAATTCTCTAACTTATCCTTTAAAAATGGCAAAGAAGCGTGAGGCCAATGAAGCCACACAAAGAAATGATCCTCCAATATTTCTAGAATGTAGAGACTCTATAGGTATAGGCTCAACAACATCAATCATTTAAGGATATCTACCAAAACATATTTCCAACCTTGTTACAAGAATTTTGTTAGCATGTTTGTAAGTATTTAGTATCCTCACATCTAAAATTCATATCATCTGCATGACAACAACAAAGAAACTAGATGTCACGTGCTCATTGGAATCACAATTATGCACAACAAATTATTGAAATGAATCAATTTTACTAATACTTTATTTATTTTTGGGCCTTTTTCTTGCGGTCATCCCATTATTTACATGAAAATTTGGATGCGAAATTTTAACCATCTTTAGCCATGTAGACAAACATCCTCACTCATGGATGGCTCACTATTATACATTATTTGCGTCATCCCTATGACCGTTAATGATGTAAACATATATGTTGCCTTCATAGGGGTCAGTGGCTTGAATTCCTAAAGAAAGAAGGGAGAAGAACTTTTCCTGAGAGAAGAAGTTGTGTTTTCCTCTGTAAAAAAATTATTTTGGAGGATTTCCGCAGGATGCTATATATGCAGGGTGCGGAAATGCCTGATTTCCGCACCTTGCTCTATATCTAGGGTGCGGAGTTTCCGCAGGCTGCACTATAGCTAGGGTGCGATGACCTCCGTACGTGGGAAAAAATGAGCATTTTCTCGATGCTTCTAGAAGGAGAACCTTCTATGGTGAGGTGGCCTCCGAATGGTTTGGATCTTACTCACTTTCATGATTTAGTGCGATCATCCTAACCTCCTCACCTTATCCTCTTCAGCTTATAAAAGGAGAGGAGCTCTCATGGAGAAAGTTAGCTTGATTGGGTTGGAAAGTTCTTGAGCCTTTGAGATTAGAAATTTGGCTTGAGATTGTTAGCTTGGTATGTTGGCTTTGAGCTTTGCTTTGTCAAGATAGATTGTGAGTAGCTATCATATCCATGGTATCATAATCCTTGGAGCAAGAAGTGTGTGAGAAGCAAGGAACTGTTGGAAGGAACCTTACGACATCAAGGCATCCGGTTGTAATCTCTCTTCCTATTATAAATATAATACAGTGGCATGCTTCTTTCCCATAGAATTATCTTATTTTATTGCATAATTCCTTGATCATATGCATAGGTTGTCATTGAATACACTTCTACTGCTTTCACTTTGGTTGGTTTGTGTCTCACTGCAAGATCAGAATCACAAGAGCACCGGAGCGAAATAGGAACAAAAAAGACATAAGGAAGCGACACTTAAAGGTATGTCTCTCATCTTTTGTTTGGTAGTAAATTCGATGATTAGAGCCTAGGGAAAGCGCCATGTCTTGTCCTATTTTGTTATAGATCCAGGTGGATCTAGGGAGATTATTTTATGTCCGCATTTACCGATTTATCCTACAACACTCACTAATATTTAGCCATGTAGACAAACATCCTCACTCATGTATACATTAAACTTTCACTCTAATCCTACAAATGAAAAAGCAAGTAGGTTACCAATCTCTAAAACAATACATGTTGCAATTCACTCTAATCCTACAAATGAAAAGGTAATTAGGTTTGGACTTTCTATATCAATACGTGTCTCAATAGACTTCAAACAATTATGTTTCACTAATGTGGAAAAACACCAAAACTTGCAACACAAATAGGGTGCGACTTTCCGTAATGTGTATATGTGTATCAACACTATGTAGATTCATCTAGGCCTTTACCTCTTTGAAACATCCACTCCCAAATGCAAAAAAAATTCTAATCGCAATCATAAATGTTTAAGACCAAAACATTTTTAGAGGAAATTTCTTTTAAATCATCCATTAATAGAACTGGAATCCATGCCAAGTTAAATTTGATGTTTGGAGGATATTTTATAGATCCTCCATTACCCCAAAACTATCATAACTTATTAAACACTTGCCTAACCGTGTTTAAACTACACAAAACAAAACTTTCCATATCTATTAACAATGTAATAATTCAAAATTTTGAATCCCTCCCTACACATATAGCCTTAATCTTTCTCTATTTCCACTTATTTAATATATACTTAAAACATCAATTTCAAACTGAATATTTTCTCTTACAAACATGATTATCACTAAATAGCCGAGATTTATTTCGAAAAATTCGTCTCATTTGCAAAAATGACTAACGAGGTAGATGATATGGCTTTTGTTAACGATGGTCATAACTTATTAGCAAGTTCATGAGAACTATACCATATTTTGGGGTACAGAGTTTGTTCTCTTTGTACTTGATGATATAAACATGAGAATAGTCCTTTCTAAGTTGTATCAGTTCCTAAGTGGTTTTACGTCAAGTGAAATTCTCATTTTTTATAAATGGATCAGAATTCTAATATTATAAAAATCTTAGTGCAACTTTCCAAACAAAGGCTAAGACAAAAGAGGATACACTGCATAAAAAAATGGGTCGGAATTTACAGTGCTTAAGGAATTTTCCACAACTGAAGAACAAGTTATAGGGAGTCTCAAAACACTCATTTTGTTCCTGAATCAATTTTAATAGAATCTTTGAAGGATAGAACACTCCAAGATATTGAACATCCTATCCATGTTCATTCATATATAGCCAGCTTCAATAATAAGAGATGGATATCCACAAGAGGATAAATGAGGGTTTCATTGTTTCTTTGTTGTACTAGGGTCTATAGTAAATAGAATAGGCATCTATCAAATATTATCACTCATCATATGATGTAAAAATGAACCCAAGGACAACAAGAGTCTCAATGGCTCCCTGAGATAGAAGTAGGACACTATATGTTAATATTATTTGGATAAAAATTAATCCTTTGTGCTTTACGATCCCCACATTCTTATATTTATGTTTAGCTTCCATTATCCCCATATTTTGATACTACATGTCAGATCAGAGTACCCTAACCTCATTACCAAGTCACTTAAAATGACTGAACTAGATTAGTCATCTTACAATTGACAACACAAACAGGGAAATATTGGCAGAATTTTGTCATTAAGCTTCGAAGAAGTGTGTTACCTTTTTCTCGGATTAGGAGATGAGGTTACAGTACATTTCATTCTCTTCTGAACAAACTACTCAAGGAAACATGGCTCCATCGAAATTTGACCTTAAGGTAAGCTTTATATTATATTGTTGTCAGACCCACTTTATTATATATGGTTTACTTTGTTCTCATATATTGGATGAAGCTGAAGTTATGGAACGGTTACCCACAATTTTGTTGGGTAATATTAGGGGTCTCTTGAAGTTATTTTGAAGATATGACAAAGTTGTCTTTGGAAGATGACACTAGTGGCTGGTATCATTGCAAATTTGAAGGAGCAATTTTGTTCCTTGATAATACACATTGAGTGGACTTTTGAAGGACATATTCTCCCCCAAATAATGGATTCGATGCATTTTGTTGAGGGAAATCCAGACAACGAACAAAATGAATGGTTACTAGTTCTAAATGCATCTTCATGACCTGCTTTGACATCTAGACCAACATAATGAGAACACAGGAGATTATGGAAAAGAAGTTGAGCATGCTAGGGTTTCTACAGTCTATATATTAAGAAGAACAAACCATAATTAAATTTTTGATAGATCTGGTGGTTTTCTTTAATATGGTATTTACTTCAAATGAGGGGGGATCAATTCAGAACGTTTACAACCAGTTTGGGCATGTTTTCCAGGGGTTTTTAGGCATATTTTTCCACTATAGACTCACCTGTAACGATAGTTTGAAAACCAAGACTTCCATCAGCAACCCTGTCACAGGTAATAACATATCAGCCCTTATGAATCTGAATAATGGTGGAATTATTGACATGGATATTTCTTCATTCAGAAAATTTGTTGCTAATGAAAAGCCAGATTATGAGGATGAGTTTAACATTGGTACAAAATCACTTACTGGAGCTACCATTAATGAGAGAAAAGAGACATTTCTTTTTGATGGATTGGCTCATATCAAAGAAGATGACAAAGGCTTGTTGGAGGAGTTCTTTGATTTACATTCATCAAAAGTGGAAGTAGAAGTTACTTCAGTTGTGCATCATGAGGGTATATGTTTGATGAGATTCTTGCTACCTCATATGATTTTGAAAACTAATTATGAGATGAAGACTGATTTTGAAATGGATTTTTGTGCAACCTCACCAGCACATAAGGGGACACTCCTGACGAGCTTTCCGATTACAATGAAGCTCTAGCATTTGAATAATGAGGCCATTTCAAAAACTGTTTTACAGTAGCTTAAAGACTGCTAAGTTCCAAGACCAATGGCAATCATCATTAATGCATTTTAATGGCATTTAGCAGGTTGAAATTCCAAAGCATGTAAACAATGAGAATAAATTTTCAAAATGATGAATCCCAAACAAGAATCAAGGTTGCAATCTATTTTGTTAAGGATGAACCAACATGAACCAATGGTGGTATTAAGACCCAAAACTTAGAAGAGGATTATTAACATGGAAGAAAACTCCAACAAAACTATGAGCCAACACTGACCCACTAAGCATGACAACAATGATGATGTTGACACACACATATAACAACCACAAACAAAAAATGGTCCAATAGGCATTACACCAATGTTAATGTTAACACACACACACACACACACACACTTTAGAAGATGTGTATTACAAGCAAAAGTTTTAGAAGAGGAGTATAAATGTGGATTGAAATCCCACATAGAGATATGTCGATATAGAAATATAACTTGTAACATCACATAAGTAACAATGATAAGCCTAACATGACTACAAGGCATGACACCAAATCAAATCAAACATGGAAATCAAAGATGCTTATGAATTTACTAATTTAGTTTTCATTAGAGATTAAAAGTAACATAATTCTCTTGAAATCAGAGTAAGGGTAGCAACCAACACTTTTAAAATTCATAATTCAGAGCCTCTAAGAAAATATTTATTAAGGTAAAATTCAATTTTGTCTTTCGTCAAATCTTGATATGTCGGATCACTAGTCGTGGCATCATTTTATTCAAGTATCGAAATGCATTCAACAATTTTTTTAACTACAAGAATGTGGTTGAACATGCATTCATTAAATCGTCATGCAATCCTAGCTAGTTTGCCAAACAACTACTTTGGTTTTAGTCAAAATGTTTAAAGAAAATGCAGGAGCTAAACTATCTTAATTTTTAATTACAGGCCCAACTATAACATGACAAAAAGTCTTCCATCATGTGAGGAACTATACTTCTACTTTTCCAGTCTATGTAAATATATGTTGGTAAAATTTGCAAGGATTTCCAAAATAGGTTCTTGGGTGTGCTTTGGGATACATGAATTCTTGCATAATCTGGAATGTAGACACATATGACTTGATTCCAACCTTGAATTTGAGAAAACTACCCTTGTCATTGGCCATGAGACATACTTTCTCATAATATCACTTTATTTTTGTACCCATGAATCTCAAAAGATTGTTTGCTCAAGGTGGTTGTCAAACTAGTGTCAATCATGATACTCCTAATACTGTTGTATCAATAGCATCCTTATAAAAATTCAATGCACAGCTCTCACACTCGAATGTTTGCAACAATGAACTAGGCACTTGTGCAATGGGAATTTTTTATGTATTTTAATTTTCATCATTTAAAGATGTGAAAGGAAAAAAATTGTCAATCAACAGTCTATAGTGGGTATGGAACTCCTAATAAAGGACAGTTAAAGAAGAAAATTTGTCATTGTTTTAGTTCTTTAATTGTTATCTGATAAAACAATTTGCAAAATAGAGCATGGACATGGTGTCTTGAGTTGTTGTCTCCTTGAGCTTGGATTGACCATAAGGTTTTTCTAGTTGTCTTTAAATGCCTCCTTGAATTAACCATAAACACAATGTCTCGCTCGAGTGTTGCTCAATGCTTCGAATAGGCCTTTCGCCTCCTCATAATTGTAGTGAAGCATCATATATGGAAGCTTTGGAACACAAAGACTCGTATCATTATCATAGTGTCTGAATATGCAAGTTGGTTTTGTCGTTTCTATTTTTGAGTTATTCAAGCAAGACTTTTGGCAGCATGAGAAACTTCGGGTTTGGTTCATGTGATAACAAGTTTTGGTGAAATTGGAGAAGCACTATTTTCCGTTAACAAAGTGATACTTGTTTTATCTACTATTGTTGGGAAAGTGGTCATAGAAAATGCATCGAAGAAATTGACCCCACTAAGACTTGAGCTTGGTGGAAATGATGCATTCATTATTTGTGATGATGTGGGTGTTCCTCGCATTACACAAATACTTGTCAGGGTTTCTTTACAATCGAGTGGGAATAACTATGTTGGAGGTTCTATGTGCACAAAGATGTCTATGATTATTTTAAAGTTCAAGTTAATAGGATTATGAAATCTATGTGTGTGGGTCTCTTTTAGAGTGAAAGGTATGATACATGATCACTCTGTTTACAAGAGCATGTTGATAAACTTCAAAGTCTCGTGAATGTTGTTGTGGAGAAAGGCACATAGATAACGAACACATAAATCTATATTTTTTGTACTTGAGGTTTGATCTGGGAAGAGTTTTCTCAGAGGGTTGACTTGTCAAAACTAAACAGGGGCCGACATATGCAATCAAATTTGGAGGGTCGATCTATGCTAGTGAACACTAGGGATGACCTAAATAATAAATGGGATTTCCATGAGCCGACCTATCTCATACATGAAATTTAGAGCCGACCCATGCCAATTCCATTCCTGAATCTTGATTCCTAAACTAGTATTTATATGCAAGATTGGAGTTATTTCAGTGGCAGATTTGTGCTCCAAGGAAATGGAATAACCAAATTTCAGACATAAGATGGTGGTATATACAACAGAAGTGTTTAAGTTCGATATGAAAATAAGGCATGAGTATTGATTTTGAAGACTGTTGGAAGGTCTGCGACTTAAAAATTATGCAAGAGACACTGAGAAGGATTTGTAACAACAAGTATGTTCTACCCTTACTGCATTTCCAACAGGCCTGTAACAACAACCTACCAGCAATACAATTATTAGATTCTGGATTTGATATACAACGACAGTAAGGAAACCATGATTTATACCTTAATTCTGAGAAAGCATTCAGATATGAAGGGGGATCAATCCATGGAGTTTCTAGCTAGCACATTTACAATGATACACTGGTTCTTTTATTTATAGAGGTTCAAGATTCTGCACTTGATCTTGATTTGTCTTGAGCATACAAAAAGAAACCAGAATCATAAGCCTCTATCTAAACAAATGAATCAAGACAACATTCCACCTATTGTGGTCTGTACTGCACAATTGATTGGAGGCATTCTCAAGACTAATTTAACTTCCTTCAGTAGCTTGAGGTAGTTGGCAATTGCATTTGAATAGTAGCGAGTTAAGAATATATTTAGGTTGTTGAATTACTTATAGAATTGAGAAACTGTGACATTTATGTGAAGAGTTCATGTCTCGGTGTTCATAATTTATTGGAAAGGTTTGGCTTCCTTTCATATATAAAAACATTTGTCATACATGGAATGACACAATATATTCAACATATAACATAACACAAAAGTGGCATTGGAATATAATGTGAAAAAATACTCATGACACCATTAATAAATGAGCCAAAGAGATACAAATGACTTCTCTATTGTAGAATAAATACCTATCCCAAATATGGGAAAGGAATGACATTGATTTGTTTCTCTTCAAAGGCTATTGTTGTCGCCATGGATGAACATTTGAGCTTGGCGGATTTTTTTTTTGCAAGAGAGTAATTTGTGCAGGAGAAACTTAAAGCCAAAGGACATATGGAAAAATACATTTGTTAGGGTAGTAGGTGGTAGGGGAGAGATATGTCAACATGTGTTGAAACCCGAGAGGCTATAGATAGACGACTAAATACATTAAAATATTTCTTCTATGGATGTGTTTTTAGGGAGGGATTCTATAACTTTGTTATTATATCACAGATTGAGGTCAATCCTTACATAGAGGAGGGATCCATCATAATTATCCCTTCTCAAGTTTGATAACTTTGTCGTGAAGTTACAAAGTAATAAAAAAACACAAACTTAGTAATGCAATGCTAATGTAGAGGATATATATCATCTATGGTACAATGAAGCAACACATATTTCACTTGTAATTCATATTGGTGCTTAGGTCTCTCTTCCATGTGGATGGGGCTATAAGGTTGGAATAATGTGTTGATATTAGTCATACCATACTAGCCATCAATATCATGGTATCTATACAAGGGCACTTTATTTTTGTAGCCATGAATCTCAAAATATTGTTTGCTCAAGGTGGTAGTCAAACTAGTGTCAATCACGATACTCCCAATATTGTTGTATCAATAACATCCTTATGAAAGGTCTATGCACGGTTCTCACACTTGGATGTTTGCAATGATGAACTAGGCATTTATGCAATGGGAACTTTTTGTAACACCTTGTTTCCCCCAGTTTGTAAAAATAACTATACTGGCCAAGAACTGTGGCAAACTAAAAAATGTGAATGTGTGATGTGAATGGACCTTGTGAAAAAGGGTCGATGAATGTGAATAATGTTATGAATATATATATATATATATATTGCAGGACTGCTGAGAGGGGATATGCTGAAAAAGAGACCACGATGGCTGAAGAAAGGTGGTGGAAGGCACCTGGAAAGGTGGCGTTAACTTCCATCGAAAACCAATACCGTATTTGGACTTCACTGGCCCGGAGAACCAAGAGCGGCTCGCTGGCCCGAAATAAATTACTCGCAGGTTGGTAGGTAGATGGCTCCTCAGGAATTAAGGAGGGATGGGGGGAAGTGAACCGCCCATCCATAGGAGCCTCGGGCCTAACCATCGCGAGAGAAATCACGCCACACGCAACCTCGCAAGAGGGAAATGCGAGAGGAAGAAGCACAGAGGGGCAAACGCGAGAGAAGGAGGAAGAACTCTTGAGATATGCAGAGTGAGTGATAGAAGAGAAGGGGGAGAGTAACCCTCATTCTTGGTCACTGGCAAACCAAGACACAGTCTCGCAACATCGTGGTCTCAGCTCGGGGGTGGCTAGTGGTAAATCCGTTGGGAGTCGTTGAGCCTACGGTTGGGTGGAAATGAGCACCCCTCTCAACAGTTGCATCACCTCTGGTGTTATTTATGATAAGTGTTATTTGAAATTAATGCCATAAGCACATGTTCAGTTTTATGTGCTTGTAAATAGTTCTGAATAGAAGTGTTTACCTAACGTTTGATTTGACAGAATGGATGCATGTGTATGCTTACATGCCATAGTTGTTTCCTACACAAATGATTAAGTCTGGGACATGAGTTCGCTCCACCGAGAATCGTCTTATTTGCTTAGATTCTCATAATATTCTGGGAAGGCCCCTTGAGAGTACTCTTTTCCGAGAATTACCCCATAAACCTTGTAACCGTACTGAACCTTACCAGAGACTTGATTAAGATCAGGGATAATTGCCCAAGAACCGTCTGAGGGTTTATGCAATCCGATTCTGGAACCCTTATGCAAGAAATAGTAGCTTTCTAAGGTATCGGGGTCATGGGAGCCTGAAGCTCCGAGAGTTTGAACTTTGTGATTCAAGCTCAGAAGGGATAGCGAGTTCAAATATAGAAAGAAAATACCCTATCGCTTGGTAAATGAACGGTCGAAATCCTTTCGGGAATACCCCAAGCCTGTCAACACCGAAGGATCTAGAGAAGGAGCGTAGGCATTAACACCTCGCACTTTCATCCTTCGCAAATAGCGATGGGATCTTGGACCGTAGATCCCAGGGACCCATCGGAGCTCTATAAGCCATCGATCTTAACCTTTACTTAGGCAGGAGAGTGAACTCGACTACGTCCCGAAAGTCCCGAAGACATCGGGACCGTCCATGTTGGAGGACAGGTGGCAGAGATCTGACCATTTCGTGTATCGGGGATTCGTGAGTTTGGAGGTGGAAGATCGAACTCTTGGAGTCACGAAGTCCCGAGTCACGAGATCGCGATGTGATCTGGGTCATTGATCAAAGAGGAAGGACAACTGTGGGATCTGACGTCTCGTTACATCGCGTATCAGGGATTCGTGAGTTGGGAGGTGGAAGACCAGGCTCTTGGAGTCACGAAGTCCCGAGTCGCGAGATCGCGATGTGATATGGGCCGTTGATCAAAGAGGAAGGACAGCCGTGGGATATGACGTCTCGATACATCGCATATCGGGGATTCACGAGTTTGGAGGATTGGAGGTTGAGTGGACCTCGTCTCGACTGCAGAAGTCATGAAGTCCCGAATAGGAGCAACCATTGAGTCAGGACCTCCTCGCCATATCGCATATCGGGGTCTCGGAGGTTGAGGGGAATCAATTTCGACTGTAGAAGTCACGAGCTTGCGAGTTGCGAGAGCTTGTGCAACACGTGGTTGACAGGTGGTGTGATGGTAAGATGCCCAGAGAGAGGGAGAAGTGGTGACAGGTGGTGGATACGTGTCGTGTGAAGCGAGAGTCAACATCCTGTTGACTTCTCATACTTCGGGTTCTCGTAAGAAAGGAGCACAAAGGCCCAAAAACTCAAGTCATGAAATCACGAGGAGCGGTGACAGCCATAGGATCCAAGACACGGATGACCATTGGGTCAGAGCCTCACCACGCGTATCGCGCATTCGGAGGATCGGAGGTTGAGTGGACCTCGTCTCGACTGCAGAAGTCACGAAGTGCCGAGAGCTGAGGCACGGGTATGGACACGTGGCAGAACCCCAAGGTGGGTCCCGCGTGGTTGACAGGTGGATACGCGTCGCCTAGAGAAGGGAGTCAATGCTCTGTTGATTTCTCGCATCTCAGGGATTCGCGGGATAAGAGCGTGAAGGCTCGACGCTTCAACCTGCGAGGTTACAAGTAGCGAAAAGCATCAAGGAAGGAGTCAACCCGGCGTTGACTTCTCGCGTCTCAGGAGATCGCAACAGGAGGGCATGAGAGTTCAACCCACGGACTCACGAAGGTGCGAGTTGCGAGATGTGCCGATATTTAATCCCTAGCCTATGGTTACGCGTGGAGAGCGCTAATAAGTAGGGGCCATACATATTGAAATCTCAGGTATCGACGATTGGTGAAGAAAATTCGAGGGTCTTCGACTCACGACTCTCGAGGTCGTCAGTTGTGAAAGGCGCTTGCATTTAGGTGCGTATGTGGTCCTATCGAGATAGAGACTAAAGAAAGGGAGCTAGTGCTTTGTCGTTAAGCGGCGGGTAGATCTGGACGGCCAGAATCTACGCGCCCAGATCTACGACCAGGGTTTCATTCCAGAGCCCCCTCGTCATTCTACCTTTAAGATTGGACTCACTTGTATCGCTGAGTCGCGAAACACGAAAAGGCGCCTGGTTTGTTTGGCCTGTGGTCCTAACCCACAATCACAAGGAGGTGAACAGGGAAGAACTAGCCTGCGTTAGGCCCCCGTAGGACTTCCAGGATTCTGTCCCTTGAGGAAAAGCGAAAATTTTATTACACCATAGTGGGTGTGTGACAAATTGGTATCAGAGCATGGTTACAACACTTGGCCTGCTTGGGCTCATGAACGAGTTGCACAGAAGCTCTGTTCGGAACACTCTTAAAAAGAGTAACCCCCTGTCTTAACCTTCCTAATAAAAAGACGAAGTTAAGAATGAAAAACCCCTATTGTGTGTGTGTACATGTAAAAATATGAATTATGTACTGGTTATAAATGAATATAAATATTGACTGACAACCAGTGTTTTTCCTTTTGCACACAAGCAGAAGATCAATTGCGGGAAATTATCAACGCATAGTATGGTGACTCACCATGAAGTGGGAGAAGGCTCCCACAATAGAGACGAAGATTCCGACAAAAGGAGGGCAGTAGGGACCCCTCCAGATCTAGCCGAGACTATGAGGAGCCTCATGGTCGAATTACAAAGTTGTAAGGCTGACAATGAAAGGATGATGAAAGAACAAGAAAAGCAAACAAAAATTAACTCAGTTTTACTGCAGAGTTTATCCGATCTACAAAGACAAATGCAGCATGAACCTGAAACTCAGAAACATGGTCATATCAGTGGCCACACTGAGAGGAGCACCTCGAAAAAGGTCCACCCCAGAGGTAAAGGACCAGTGCCGAGT
>ML848136.1:46610-58528 GCA_009831015.1 Picea engelmannii | reverse complement strand
CAGAAGCTTGACACATATTTCAAGCTCAACCCGATGACAGAGTCATAAGCTATTAGCTTTGCCACCTTTCACTTGGATGGGGAGGCCCACAAGTGGTGGTATCATGGGATGGTGACCTTGGTTCACAACCGCATTACTTCATATTTGGAGTTCACCGAGAGGTTGAGGTTTGACAGGAGGGATCCAAAACTCCATTTCAGGGATCTGACACAGTTGAGACAGACATGGTCAGTCGAGGCATTCATCACAGAGTTCCAGCAGAAGGCAGTGGCCGTATCAAATATTTTAGAGCACAGATTGGTGGTGCTGTTCACCAAGGCATTGACAGAGCCATTGAAGGGCTGGGTTAAGGCTTTCAAGCTTCACACCCTACAGGAGGCCATTGAGCACACTAGAGACATGGGGGAGTCAGTGCTGAAACCCAAAACCTTTACCAAACCCTTTGTGCCACAGAGAAACAAAGATCAAAATAATCCTCAGAGGGATTGAAAGGGTAAGCCCAAGTTGGATGATGACACCGGACGAGAGTTGTTGAGGAAGAAGCTTTGCTTCTCTTGCAGAGACCCTTGGGTCACAGGGCATTGATGCATGGGAAAGGGACAAATCCACTACAATGACTCAGAGGATGAGCCTACACATGAGCCATAGCGACATCCGAAGAAACCTCAGACATAGGTAGAGGCACAACCAAAGGAGGAGACAAAACTTCGCAGCGAGGTGAAAGGGGGAACCATAGCAACCCTTTTCAGAGTACTCTGGTACAACACTCTCAAGCTCAAGGGCCTTATACAGGGGCAATGCATGACATATTTAGTAGACGGTGGGGCCACCCATAATTTCATTGATGCGTCCTTAGTAGCTCGGAGGGGGATACACATTGAGGAGTTTGAGGGGTTCACCATGGTTGTGGCAGATGGATATACTATGACATGCTTGGATATGGTTCCAGACCTAGAGGTCAAGCTAGGAAACTACACCCTGACAGATACCTTCTACGTAGTTGACCTGTCAGATACAGGTGCAGTGTTGGGGCTATAGTGGCTATATTCATTTGGAGAGATTGGGTTCACTTATCAGACGTTGACCATGAGTTTCAAAGATGCTAGCGGGTTGAGAGTAATATTGAGAGGTATGTCTACAGGAGCACGCACCCAGAGCAGTATCAACAAAGAGGATGGAGCAGATCTTCTGCCACGGTGATGTAGCATATGCAACAATGTCAGATCACCACCCGGAAGGATTCAGAGGGCAGAGAGCATTACCATCCATAGATCAGAGAGTTGCTGAGTTAGTATGAGCCAGTGTTTGGGTCGATACCACCAGGGAGGCTACCTGACAGGGGGTTCGAGCATACTATTGAGTTGGAGGCCGGAGCTACACCTGTGATCACTGCACCATATAGACACCCCAAGAGATTCAAGGACGAGATCGAGAAAGAAATCAAGGAATTGCTTGCGATGGGGCACATCGAGCCCAACACGAGTCCTTTTGCTTCTTCAGTCGTATTGGTACTGAAGAAAGATGACACATTGAGGATGTGCATAGACTACATAGCCCTTAATAAGAAAACGATCAAGAATAGGTACCCCATTCCGCGCATATATGATTTGATGGACGAGCTACATGGGGCAATTTTCTTCACCAAAATTGATCTACGGTCAGGATAACATCAGATCAACATCAAAGAGCAGGACATAGAGAAGACAACTTTCAAATGCCATTTTGGGCACTTCGAGTTTTTGGTCATACCGTTTGCGTTGACCAATGCATCGACCACCTTTTAGTCTTGCATGAATCACATCTTCAGGGGGCAGCTGAGGAATTACCTTTTGGTATTCTTCGACGATATTTTGATTTACAGCAGGACATGGGCTAAGCATTTGGCACACTTAGAGGAGGTCTTGGGCATTATGCAGGCACAATCATTATATGCCAAGGAGTCCAAGTGTAAGTTCATAATGATAGAACTACTGTACTTGGGGCATATTATCTGTGAGTATGGAGTACAGGTTCATCAGGAGAAGATCAGGGTCATTTTGGATTGGCCAACACCCAAGAACCTCACAGAGCTGAAGGGATTCTTTGGGTTATGCAATTACTACAGGGAGTTTGTTAAGGGCTTTTCATAGTTGGGGGCACCACTCACAGATCTAACCAAGAAAGGTGCTTTTCAGTGGACGGATGAGTCACAACAGACTTTTGAGAAAATGAAGGAGGTTATGAGCACATGCCCTGTTCTAGCCCTTCTAGATTTCTCTCGGTCGTTTGTCCTAGAGTGCGATGCGTCAGGGGTGGGGATTGGAGCAGTTTTGGTGCAAGGGGGCCATCCCATTGTGTTCGAGAGCAGGAAGCTCAACTAGTTAGAGAGACTCTATTCGATTAACAACAAGGAAATGCTAGCAATCATGCATGCCTTAACCAAATTCAGGCAATATTTGGTGGGTAGCAGGTTTGTAGTGAAGACTGATCACAACAATCTCAAGTATTTCCTGGATTAGAAAGACCTTAGCAAGAGACAACAAAAGTGGATCTTGTAGATCCAAGCCTTTGACTTTGACATTGAGTATGTTAAAGGAAAAAAGAATGTCGTAGTAGATGCTTTGTCCAGGAGACCAACAGGGTGTTCGATGATGGATATATGCACAGATTGGAAAGCACATTTGTTGGTGGAGTACTCCAAAAACAAGTTTTCCTGTGAGGTGCTGGATGGACAGGTAGTGGATGATAGATACCGGGTGTTAGGCGATGTCATTTTCTACAAGGACCGAATCTACTTGGTTCCAGAATCTACCTTAAAAGGGAAGGTTTTGAAGGTTTGTCACGATTCACCTATAGTGGGGCATCATGGATTTTTCAAAACATACCGACAGATCAGGGAGAGATTCTCATGGAAGGGTCTCAAGGACAATGTACCGAGGCACATCTAGAAGTGCACGACTTGTTAGCAGAACAAGTCTGAGTAGACACACCCTGCGGGGTTACTTCATCCTTTACCCATTCCGGAGCAGAAATGAGAGAGCATTTCTATGGACTTCATTACAGGACTTCCTCGAGTGCAAGGCAGGGACTGTATATTTGTAGTGGTCGACAGGTTGACCAAATTTGCACACTTCTTTGCCATTCCCATGGACTATAAGGCCATATAGGTAGTTGAGCTATTTTATAGAGAGGTTTTTGGATTGCACGGTTTACCCAGGCAGATAGTCAGTGACAGATATGGGCGCTTCATTAGTGCGTTTTGGCAGGAGCTCTTCCGGTTGGTGGGCACAAAGTTAGCCACGAGTACCAACTACCACCTATAGACAGGTGAACAGACGGAGATCGTCAACAAATGGGTGGAGGGGTATCTGAGAAATTATGTGGGGGGGCAACAATGCACATGGGTGAGATGGTTGCACATGGGGGAGTACTGTTACAGCACAACTTACCACATGTCTTTTAGGATGTCACCATTTAGAGCATTGTATGGATACAATGCACCCTCTTTTGTGGAGACTGTGTCTGGGGATAGCAGGGTCCCAAGGGCCAAAGACTGGATCGAGGAGAGTCAGAGGATTCTATGGGCAGTAAAGGAGAATCTGCAGGTAGCTCAGAACCGACAGAAGATCTATGCAGATAGGCATAGGATAAAGCGCAGGTTCGAGGTAGGGGACTTGGTTTTTCTGCGATTACAGCGGTACAGACAGTCTTCGTTGAAGAGGAGCATGTAAAAGAAGCTGAAGTCCTTTCTATGGGCCGTATAGAATCATTAGGAAAGTAGGAGAAGTGGCCTACGAGCTAGAGCTGTCGGAGGGTAGCAAGATACACAACATGTTCCACATTTCTTGCCTTAAAAGGGCAGTGGGACAACAGGTGTCGATTCCAGAGGAGTTGCCACCCTTGGATGAGGAGGGTCAGTTGGAGTTAGTGTTGGAGGAGGTGCTAGAGTGGAGAGAGCGCAGGTTGAGGAGCAGGGTCATTAGGGAGTGCCTGGTCAGATGGAGGGGACTTCCAGTGGAGGATGCCACATGGTAGGGAGAGCATATATTGCAACACCCAGGATTGATGTTGCTTGAGGGCAAGCAATATCGAGAAGGGAGGGCTGTGATGTCCCGTTCCCAAGAATAGCCTCAGCAGGGAGTGACTTAGTAGTCTATCTGTTCCTGTAGACTATAGTCAGGCACAAACAGGGATCAAACAGAGAAATACGGGTGAATAAATGGCTAAACGATGAATTAAGCCAAAAAGCATAGGAAAAGTCACTTAAGCCAAAGTCAATGGAGAAATAGAAGAAAAAGGTGTTAAGGGGGGACTTAATTAATTATTCACATTCGACTTAGGAGGAAAGGCGCCTAGCTTAAGTTATGTCAACGACAAATTAGATCGGTGGAGGTATAAGAGGAGAAATTCGACCTAATTCCTCATTATGTTATGATTTTGATTTGAGAACAGGTTCCGGAGGAGGAAGTCGACCTCTTAGCTGTTTTGTGGATTTTTGGAGCAAACCACTACCGATATCGGTTTTGGTGTTGGAAGACACACCCTAGCATGTTGGAGATACCATCCAGGTATTTCACCGTGCCAGATTAGTAGTACACAAACCCAATTCATTCATTGCTCATTGCGGCCAGTGAGGGTGCAGGGGTTTGAGAGACAGTTTTGTGTAGCTTGCCGAGCTTAGGTTAGATCTAGCCAGATCCTTCTGACCTAGTTGAGAGGGACACAGGGCGGTTCATTTGAGTTATCATTTGTTCGATTCTGACGGAGGAATCCACCAGGGCACACCGGTTTGTCATTTAGGGCGCAGCTTCCAAAGAAGCACATTCGAGAATCCAGAGACTTCATCGGTCCAGAATCGGAGAAACCCTCCCGACCCAGTACAGAGCATACCAGGGTGCGCGGTTTGAGCCACACATCGCCAGATTCCGATGGTGGAATCGCTAGGGCGTAAACCCCCAGGGGGTCCCATCCGGGGTCCAGTTAGATCAACAGAGGGCCGATCTTCAGTCTGACAGTCACCGGGAGGAGCTGTGAGGTCAGGGAGCTCATTTGGGACAGTTTCCAAGAAGATCGAACAAGTATCAGGCAAATCGAACGAGTATAGCTTGCAGGGCGAACTTTACAGTCATTTGCAGCAGTTGCCGTGAGCACCCGAGATTTTTATTTAGCAGATCTGTACATGCATGTTACCGATTCTTTTCGATCTTCTGTATATGGGTATTTCTTGTTGTTTTACATTGTATTCCAACGACGATCAACTCTTATGAGATCTAGTTGATGAGTAGTTCCTCTATTTCGTACATGCACATTGTATTTCCTGCTATTTCCCATAATACATGTTATTGAGTTCTGTTGGTTCCTTTTATTTCACATGCATCATATATTCTACTCAAACAACTATTTTATATGACACACACATGCAAAATCACCATGCATGCTAAACAAAGTAACTAAAACGCATCCAGAAACTCCCAGAGTATCAAATCTGAGAGTCGAAACTTCAGTTCAATAGAGTCCATCCAGATACATAACAACGAGCTATTAATGATAACAACAGACACTTCGGGGGTTCTATGGAGGTTGGAACTCATCCCATTGACCCTCAAAACACATCAGTAATCCAACTTGATAGTTGGGACAACAAGAGAGTTGATTTGCCCAAGGACTTTGAGCAAACACTTTAAGTGTTTGATGAAACTTCTGAACCAGTTAGATCTGATTTTTATATCAGATTTGGTTGGGGAACATTACAACTCATCAAGTAGCTCATCAATCATCGGGATTGGGTACCTGTTCTGAATGGTATTCTTGTTCAGAGCCCGATAATCTATACACATCCTTAGGGTGCCATCCTTCTTCTTCACCAGTACTACTGAAGAAGCAAAAGGGGTAGAGCTAGGCCTGATGTGTCCCATCTGCAAAAGCTCTTGAATAGTCTTCTCGATCTCGTCCTTGAACTTCTTCGGATGTCGATATGGGGTAGTGATGACGGGCTTAGCCCCTTCCTCAAGCTCAATGGTGTGCTCAAATCCTCTGTCTGGTGGTACCCCTAGGGGAATTTGCCCAAACACCCTGTCATGCCTCCCTAGTAGCTCTTGCATGTCCATGTGATAGTGTTGACGACCCTCTGTAGTCTTCACTGTGGTGATCAAACACTCCGCTGCCTAGGTTGTGTTTCTATGCCTAAGGACAACCTCCATCTTCTTGGATGATACGATACTGAGCAAGTTTGTAGTCATGCCTCTCAAAACCACTCTTCTTCCTTCCTCATCCCTGAATTTTATCCTCATGATTTTATAGTTCATGTTGATGTCCCCTAATGAATAGAGCTACTAGACGCCCAAGACTACATTGGTGTCGCCTAGGTCGACCACGTAGAAATCATCGGTCAATGTGTAGTTACCCATCGTCACGCGTAACCCTCTGATCCTGCGAGTACACTCCAAATTGTACCTGTCTGCTACTACCACACTGAATCCTTCGAACTCTTCTGTTGGGATGGTCTTCATGTCAACTAATGTTGCATCGATGAAATTGTGGGTGGCCCGACCATCAATCGGTGCTGTAATCCGGTGTCCTGGTACAACTCCCTGATTCTGAATGTGTAATACTTAGGAACTCTTGAAAGTGTGGTTATGACCACCTTCTTGGGCTATTCACGTGGTGACTCGTCCTCTCTGCCCTCACTGCATGGCTGCTCTTCCTTGAGACTGATGTGTGCCTCTCTCGGTGTGTGACCTGTCTCCTCATCCTCCTTCCCATCGGAAAGCACTTCTATGTAGTTTGCTTTCCCTTTACCCATGCACCTGTGACCTGACTCCCAAAGATCCTTGCAGGTGAAGCAAAGCTTCTTCCGCCTGAGTTCCTGTCGAGTTTCTTCATCTAAATGATCCTTCCTTGTCCATTCCTTCTGAAATGGCTTCTTGTCCGGATTCTTAGGAGGAATGTATGGTTTGGTTGGTCCCTTAGTCTTTGGTACCGTATCCATCATGTCCAACGTCCTTTTAATAGTGTCCTGAAGTGTGGCTGGTTTGAGGGCCTTGACCCACCCACGCAGGGGCTCGGCTAAACCCTTTGTGAATAACATCACCAATCTATGCTCCGATATGTCTGTTCGCTGCACAACTACTCTCTCGAACTCCACAATGGAGGCTTCCAGTGTTCCTGTCTGCTTTAGTTGTGCGAACTCATGGAAGGAGATTTTTGGATCATTCCTGTCAAATCTGTCCATCGATCTCTATGTGAAATCCACATAGGATGTGATGCTAGCATGCCCTAGCGTCACCAGCTCAAGGTACCACCACTCATGTGCTTCACCGCCCAAGTGTAGTGTGGAAAATTTGATGGCTTTTGCTTCTGTCATCAGATTGAGCTGGAGGCAAGTGTCCAAATTCTGAACCCATGATCTAGCTGGGTATCTGGATGAATCATCATAGGATGGGATGGATAGCTTCCCCACCTTCCGTCTTAGATCAACTTTCTGTTGTTGCCCTAATGCTCCTCTAGGCCCCTCTCTGGGTCTATTCCTTTTCTTAATGTTGCAATAATCATGCAAGGACATGGCTGCCTGAAACTCTTCTCTGAGTGCCATATATTCTTTACCTTTTCTTGATTCTTTATTCTCTGATCTAACGATTTCCTTTTGCTTTCATCCAGCTCAACCAACTGATCAATTCTGCTCTGCTAAAAATCCTCATCCAAACCATACTTCTGCACAAACTAATACACTGGAGGCTTTAAATGAACCAGTAAAGTGGCATCAAGCCCATAGACAAGCTCAAAAGGACTATTTCCTGTAGAACTCTTCTTTGTGATCCTATCCACCCATAAAGCAAACTTAATATTATTGTCCCATGACCTCTTATTATCCCCAACTGTTTTCTTAAGGATATTCATTAAGTTCTTATTGCTGGATTCAACAAGACCATTTCCTTGGCGATAATAATTTGAAGAGTGGGACAACATAATGCCATACTTGAAACAAAATGAGGATAACTCTATTGCGCTGAAGGCTTTGGCATTATCGGTTGTTATCTTGGTGGGCACACCAAACCTAGTGATAATCTTATCTTCAAGAAAATCCATAACCACTTTGTCGGTTGCTGACTTAGTGGGTATTGCTTCTACCCACTTAGTGAAATAATCGGTCGCTGTAATTATCCAAGTATAACCATTACTTGAATTATCCTTAAACTGATCGATGAAATCAAGCCCCCACTGCTGAAAAAGGGGCTCCGACTACTACTGGCTCAAGAGGCAAGGCTGCTAGCTTCTGCTTCCCTGTGAACAACTGACACTGCTGACAACCCCTCACCATTTTATGAACATCTGAGAAAATGGTCAGCCAATAATAACTTGCTCTGAGAATTTTGTGGGCGGTAGTTTTAGCTGCGAAATGCTCACCACAAAATCCTGAATGGAAGTCAACCAAAAGTTTCTTAGACTCTAGCTCATCAACACGCCTAAGTATCAACCCAACATGGTTCCTCCACCCCAATCCATCTTGAATGATACAATACTTAGTTGCTTTCAATCTCAATGCCCTTCTTTTATGACCAATCAAATGACTTGGGCATGTGAGGTTTGAAAGAAAGAATATGATATCAGCATGCCATTGGTGTTGTTCCAACTTCTGAAATTTTGAAGACAAGGCTGGCGTAGATTGATTGTTTTGACATACCAGGTCCAAAGCTTGTTCATTCCCTTCAGTTAGCATCTGAGCCAATCCTTGACCTTTGATTAACTTTGTGGGCTTTATCTCTAAGTCATATTCTTGAATCTTGGAGACCCACTTTCCTCTGACCCCCAAGCAATCCTACTATCCTATGATATCTTTTACTGTCGAGTGAGGTACATACCCCACCACTTTTGAATACCCTATATAGACTCAGAAATGCTTAAGGGACTTGACCAAGGCATATGCTTGCTTTTCCATACTTGTATAGTTAAGCTCATAATTTTGCAATGCCTTACTCATGAAAGCAATGGGTTGCTCCTGACCCTCTTCATTCTTCTGGAGCAAGACCCTTGCTATAGTATCCTCTGAAGCGAAGGAAAATATTTGAATTTTTTTTGAGTAATTCGGACTAATTAACATAGGAGACCTGCCAATTGAGTCCTTAATATTTTTAAAGGCCTTCCTTCCTTCATCTATCCACTCAAATTTTACATCCTTTTTCAACAATTTGAGTAGAGGCTTCATTGTCTCGGCCAAGTTTGGGATGAACCGCCTGACAAAGTTGATCTGTCCAAGAAAAGACTGAAGAGCTTTCTTGGTTGGGGGTAAAGGGACTTTCTTTATGGCTTCAACCCTTTTAGGATCAATCTTTACCCCGTCCTTTGCTATGATGTGACCTAGCAACTTGCCTTCGTCCACACCCAAAATAGACTTAGCCGGATTCAAAGAGATGCCATACTTTCGACTTCTTTCAAACACTTGTCTAAGATGACTTATATGATCTGACATTTTTTTTGAAAAAAAATGTTAAGTCATCTTGATAGATCTCGATGATGTTGCCCATTAACTCATGGAAGGCAAAATCCATGGCCCTCTAAAAAGTAGTACCCGCATTTAGTAGGCCAAAAGGCATCCTTAAGTACTCAAAGATGCCCCAAGGTGTGGTGAAGGTTGTTTTATTTTGATCCTCCTTCCTCACCAATACTTGGTTGTAACCAGAGAAGCCATCCAACATGGACATAATCTTAGAACCCTTTGCAGTATGGTCTCCATGTTGGGTAGGGGGTAGTTGTCTTTAATGCATGCTAGATTTAGATTTCTAAAATCAATGCATAGTCTTATTCCCCCATTTTTCTTTCTAACCACAACTAAGTTAGAACACCATGAAGAATGCCTTGTTGGAGCAATGATGCCAACATCCAACATCTTTTTAAGTTCAGCTTGAACCAATTGTGCTAACTTAGATTTATTCGCCTAAGTTTTTGGCGGAAAGGTTTTGTGTCTTCCTTGAGGGGGATAGTATGTTGAAACACATCTTCTTTATAGGATTTGAGCTCATCATATGTGAAAGCAAATACATCCCTATACTCTTGGACCAGACTAATTAATTCCTTCCTTTCCCTTTCAGAAGTTCCTTTTCCAATCTTTATGAACCTTGGGGCTTCCTCTGGCCCAATGTTTATTTGAATATAACTGCCAGGCTTTACTACTTGTTTTTTCTTTTTATACATATCATGCCTGTCAAAGATTTTTTCTAAAGAAGTTATTCCTCTAGGAACTGGATTTTTTATTGGATTATCTTCCTCAATATAATCTTTCCCCTCCTCTTTGTAGCTGACATTAAAGCCTGAGAATTCCTGAACATTATGGATGAACCTTAAGATTTGTTCATCATCCTTGAAAACTTGCCAATGATCAACATTATCTGGGACTGAAGGCCTAAAGATTATTTCCAACTTTCCTTTTCCTTTTATTAGATCTTCCGAGGGCTGGAGGGTTGAAGCTGCTACTGCCAAACTGTCAACCAAGCTGTTTTGATCCCTAGGGATTGCAATGAGATCTATAGTATCCCAAATGGCATTTCTGTATCTTCTTAACCTCTCACTTTTGCATGCATATTTATTTTTGACTTGAAGAATTATTAAGTCTGAATCACCTTTGACATTTAAGATCTTGATACCCATATCCTTAGCAATTTCCAAACCAAGCAAACATGCCTCATACTCGGCCACATTGTTTGTTGCATCAAACTCAAGTCTAAAAGCAAAGTTATAAGTTTTTTCAGTTGGAGACTTTAGGACAATCCCTGTCCCTTTGCCTGACCTTGAATGGGCTCCATCAAAGTTCATCTTCCAAGCTTTATTACTTATTTTTTCATCTTAAAATTTTTCTTCAGCTGGTGCTAGGAAGTTTGAACATATAGAAAAATTACCCATGTCAGACATTTGGCATAAGAACTCATTGAATGGCTCTTTAGGATCCTCAATGTGATACTTTCTTTTTGTTTCTCTAAAGAGCCTGAAATTCTCAGTTGATGGAGGGTATGGGATAGTTGCAAAAGTTAAATCCATATTTAGGCAGCCTCCCATGTGAGCTCCCCATTTTCTAGAGAGAAACATACCCCAAGCATCCAACACATCGATTCCAAGCACATCCATTTTGAAAGCAAAATCTGGGCGAAAAGCTAGCTTGATTGACAATTCTATGATAATCCCATGGGTTTCAATTTCCCTGGAATCCATGGCACACACATTGTGATAAGGCCTTGTAACTTTAAGGCCCAATCTTTGCATAATTCCCTTAGTAATAATATTGGATGAAGCACCAAAATCTTACATGCAATTATGCAACCACCGATCATTTATTTCTAAGGACACAAAGAAGGGATGATTTTCTTCTTTGGTTCTATCTCTGCTAGTCAAAACCACTGGAGGATCTTCTGGATGTTCCTTCTCTTTTTCTTGATTTTTTATAACAACTTTATCATTTGGAACATTTATTGCTTTGAGAAGTTTTTCTTTCTGTGAAGGTATCTTCAAAAGATCTGACATTGGAACCAAAACTTTTGCATTTGAAATCCAAATACCTAAATCAACAATTAAATCAGTAATTGGAGTAGTTGGAGTAGCTACCTTGGAAAAGTTTGCTTGAGATTTGTTTGTTCCATCTTTCCCTTTTGTTTGGTATACTATTCCTTTATGCCTGGCCATTTCCAAAATCTGCTCTTTTGTGGGCTTATGTCCATATAGCTTTGTAACATTGTCAAACTCTTCAACCACTTCATTGGCTTGCTCACTTCTTTCTTGCATTTGGATCCAATAATCCATTGATAAGGGATGAACTTCGCCAAAATTGTCTATGTGATTAGAGTTTTTTGATTGTCCCACAAAGTTGTTTGTTGGAGGAAGGCCTTGTTCATTTATTTGACAAAAGACTGGGCAGGTAGACTCTTCATGAAAGTCTTCACATGCTCTACAAAAGG
>ML848136.1:5542-18475 GCA_009831015.1 Picea engelmannii | reverse complement strand
TTAGATTCTGACTTGAGTATGAGGATTCCTGGAGCTTGATGGAGTTCTCTTTGTTCCAGGGTTGAGGGTTATCTGCTCTCAGTTTCAACCTTGGAGGCTATAGGATATTGTACATTGTTCAAGAGGGAACATGTCTTTATTTACAAGGAGGGAGCGAACCTGGTGGAATTGCAGCTGATCGGTGATCGGGTGGACAGGTTGTATATGTTGCGAGGACAACCTTCAGTGTATGATTCAACGTCGGACGAGGAGCATGAGGAGGCTCCTGAGACTGCGGTGGGCCCAAGGATTCAGTCTTGCATTCTGAGAGAAGAGAATGAGTCTCTTCTGAGCACCGACAAAAGGCTCAGCTGGTGTGGTCGAACCAATGCTCAGGGTGGAGTGGATTCTTCAAGGAGCTCAGGGTTCCGGGTAGTTGTCAGGAGAAGATCTTCTAGTTCAATTTTTGTGCAGGTGTTGAGGATGACTCCAGGTTCAGAGGGAGCTCCTACTGAGCACAGTGTGATGGGACCAGATGATGGAGATGGTAGCGAGTACTTCCCTCGCTAAGAGGGAGTGTTAACTTTTTAGCTCGGGAGGTACTCAGCATATGTGTCTTGTATGCGGAAGTTACCTTGTACCTACACTACTAGACACTTGACTTTGTAATGGGTTTTTATAAAGTTCTAATAAAGTGGTTCTTTTATTAAAGTGACTTTTTAGTGAAGTGTACCTTCTAATATTAAAGTGACTTTATTTCATAAAGTGCACTTATGTAATAAAGTGAAATGTACTTTAATATTTAAAGTGATTTATTTTGGAGGGAATGAATCATGGCCCTTGATCTTGTAAAGGCAAGATTAGATTTTGGCCTTCGGATTTAGGGTTGAGGAAGGTGAAAAGACACTTGAGAGGGAAAAGGTCATCTTCAGATTTTATAAAAGAATGCATTGAGTAGTGTGCAAGACACATTGAGAGAAGGAGTTTGAGAGATTTTCTGAGTAAGCTTGAGAGAGGAAAGAGGACACATTTCCCAAGAAAGCTAGGGCACAAATTCCAAGGAGGATTTTCTGTTTTTGAGTGCTGTAATTTACTGCTGTGAAGGAGGCCGTACTGTACAGATCCGTACAGTCCATATAGTAGAAAAGAGGGCACAAAAATCGAGGCAGCTTGGGATATTTGCTGTTGAAGGACAGTCTATAGCATCTGTTTGGCTCTGTTTTCGAGGTGCTGTTTTTTCTGGGTTGGCCATATAGTAGTACGGACTTGGCACAGAAATCGAGGCAGTAATTTTTGAGACAGTTTTTGGGTGCTGTAAGTGTTTTTTCTCTTGGCTGGAAATTGTGTTATTGCTGTTGATATGTACTTTCCTGAAGCTGAATAATAAATTTCTCTCTCATTGGGTTTCCCCACATTGGGGTTTTCCCCGACATTTGCCTAAATTTCTGAGTTATTCATAGTTGGATGAATGCCGTTCATTGTGTTTATTCCGTTGCATAAATTGCTTAGCAATGTGTATTTCTGTTTATGGTAATTTCTGAATGTGGGTTTTAGACATTTCAGAGTTTATGCAAAACAGTTATCTCTAGGTTGCTAAGTGTATGACAGAATATTAGCTTGCTGATTTTGTCATTAAATTTCTACAATACATGAAGTCTATCTGATCGTTTATTAATATTTAATTTAGTCCATATGCTTACAGTTTGCTTCTGTAATTTTTAAATGTTTTCTTTTATGGCACAAAACTGAATCTACCTGCCTTGTGCATGTATAACAGGTTGGACCTGTGGGTTTTGAGCAAGGGACATCAACAGATCGGCAAAAAACTGATATGAATGATGGATTTGGCTTTCAGGATCCCTTTACAGATGATTTCCATAAAATATTCAGCGAGGTTGATGTTCTGCTCACAATTTGGGCTGTGATAGAAGATTGGAATTTTCCTGAAATTTATGGTTTGATTTTAGTTGTTATTAACTAACAACTGAGTTTTTGTTTTGTGCCAGTTTTTCCGAAGTGGAACAGAAAGACCTGCACCTAATTTAGAGGTCCATGCTTGTTTTGATATAAACATCACTTTTGAATCCAAATAGTAATAACATTTTTTGGTCCATTTTGTTCCCAAACGTCTGAGAATTTTACATCAAGATACTGTTGTTCGTTTAGAGTAACTTGGCTTCTGTATCCTGAGCATATCAAATGTTTTGTCATTTTATTGTCCAACAGGTAAATCTCCAACTGACATTTCTTGAATCTGTTAAGGGTTGCACCAAACATATGTCCTTCATTGCACCTGTACGATGTGATATATGCAGTGAGTCCAAGGAGTGCCTTTACTTATTGATGAAATTAAGGCTATTTGTAGTCCGCATATTGAATAATCGGTTATCTTATCAACAAGTGGACTGTAGTAGTTGAGTTGGTTCAACACTAAATATAATTTTTTTTATAAACAATAGCAGTACAAGCCTTTTTTTGACATACCTCTTATAGAATCTCTATGACCAAGCTGCTGCCCTATGAGGGGTGTATCTATGCTGTCAAAGTCACTATTTAGAATCATTTGATAAAGCAAAGTAATTTAGTAGTTGAAGTGGCTATGAAATTAATCCTTCTGCTTGAATTCATTATTTCATATTAAAGACAGTTTGGAATCGTTTGGTAAAGCTAGGTAATTTAGTAGTTGAAGTGGCTATGGAATTAATCAATGGATGAGACGTCATAAGCCTGGTAGTTGTTTCTTTATTTGCTTCTTTATTTTGTAATGCTTTGATGGATAGACGTCTTGAGATCGATGCCTTGTGAAAGTTATGAACCTATTGTTCTCTGTTTTTTCTCTCGCCTTATGTTTTCTGGACATTTCTTGACAGTTTCTTTTGTTAAATGCAGAGGGAAGCGGCTATCCACCTGGAGTAAATCCACATATATGTCAAACTTGCAAAGGTGTTGGAAAAGTATGAACACTTCCCTTTTGAGTTCCTTTAGACAAAATTTATCACAAGTGGAAGTTTACACCAGATATATTAGTGTTCCATAGGATTTAAAAGTCATGTTTTGTATACCTTTTCTTCTAAATCTTTATTTCTTTGATTATACTGTTCTGTGTTTTCTTGACTTCTAAATGGTTTACTCTGCAGGTTACTATTCCCCCATTTACAGCAACATGTGTGACATGTAAAGGAACAGGCCGTGTTGTGAAGGCAGGGTTTTGAAGACTGCATTATTTTATTGCTAAATTTATATGTTTGAACAGATTCTATTATGCAAATAATTTTTCCTTTCTATCCTCTAATTTTGTATATTTTCAAATGGCAATGTAGGAATCATGTTATACTTGCAAAGGTTCTGGAACTGTTAGAGGACTTAAAGAGATTGATGTTAATATCCCAGCAGGTAATGGTTTTTGTGCAAAACTTGTGTTTATTTGAATCCACTGTTGAACCTGTGTTTATTTGAATCCATAATGTCAAACTTATGGGTTTAATATTCACTTGAAGCCATGATCCAATCTTATTGTATTTCTTATGGACACATGCCTACATTTGTGTAACACCTTATTATATTGTATTTTTTGGCTATTTTACGCTAAGGCCGACCTTGTCAAACCTCCTTGGGACTAGCCCCTATATCTTGGATGGTGTATAAATACACCATCCCTCATTTGTATTCTTTACTAAAGTGATTAATTTATCGTCATAAGCCTAAGAGCACCTTCTCTATATTGTGCTTTCTTTGGCTGTTACAGTGATTTGTTTATGGCACGAATCTCTATCTTTGACACACTGATGGTTATGGCCCTGGCTTGTTTTCTCTAAGCATTCTTGTGTTTTCTTTTTCTTGCATGTTCTAGTGCTATTTCGCTGCTGCTGTTACACTCTTGACTGGATTAAGGTCTTGGTGATTAGTTCATCTTTGATCTATTATCTCCTGTGATCTCAACATGGTATCAGAGCTAGTGTGAACCTATCTTACCGTATTCAGCATTGTTATTCTAGGGTTTAACCTTCTTTTTTAAGGACAACACTTTCTTCAGGTTTCTCTAAGGCTTTTCTAGGGTTTACAGCCTCTTCTAAGACCACCGTACTCTACTATTTTAGCTGAAGTATATTACAGATTTACATAAATGTATTGCTGATTTCTAGAAGAGCCTGATATTCTTAAAGTTTTGGGTTTTTAAAGGTAATTTAACACCTACGGATGCAAATTGATGTTCACTTGCTTGAATAGGGCAAATTATCATGTTTGGGCAGACCAAATGACTGCTCTTCTTCGAAGTAATCTTTAAAGGCTTATGGATGTACCTGGTAAAAACTCTTCCTCTTGCCATTGATGACATCTACGTTCTCATATGTTTGAATAAGGATGAACCTCTTGGGCTAATCACCCTATATGTTGAGCTGAATTTTATTCATCACACCAAGAATAATAACAGTGTAAAAGAAATTTGGGATAACTTTCAGAAACCCTTTAGGACAGTGAATACTACTCAAGTCAATAGAGTTTGAACCAAGCTTTCAAACCTCAAGGTAGGTTCAAGAACCTGTTAGCACTAATTTCTGCACTGCTGAAAGTTGAAATGATTCTGAAAAATCTGCAAGGGAAACTAATGTAATTTTTAGGAAAATCCGGCCAATGTGTCACTGGCTGCTCTCCTCTCTGTTTGGGTTGGTGCTTGCCAATCTCAGGGGGGTGTCCCTAACTCTTCCTGCGCTGCCTTTAACCTGTAAATATGCAATAAAACACAATAAAAACAGCACAAGAAAGGATCTTTGGTCTACGTTTAAAAAAGCCAAAGAGGTTACAATAATTGATTTTATAAATGTTGGTGGAATTTCCTTCAACGTTAGCCTTAAGCAGTGAAATAAAGAAGAGAAGAAAGACGCTTTAAAAAGTGGAGTTATCACCAAAGAAAAGGCCTAAGAACTCCTAAAACATTGCACAAAAATCATCATAATACCATAAAACTTCAAGAGGCAGATAAGAGCATAACTAAGTTTCATTCCACATAAACCAAAAGGCTGATTGTGCCAAAGAGACAGATACAGAACCGTACAATGATGTTTACTGCACAAGAATGTAGAAGCTAGAAGAGAGAAAGGAAAGAACGTGAGAGAATACTCTGCTGCTGAAGAAGATCCGACCTTTAAACCATAGTGACCCTCTCTTTTTAATTCCCTAGAGGTTGAATTAATCATGCAAAGAAAAGCCATGCGCCTTGATGAGATGAGTGGAGATCTCCTCTCACGCGCCTTGTCCAAGTGGAGATACTCCAAGTGAAGTGTTGTGAAATGTAGAGTGAGGTGTACATGCATTTAGTTGACTAGGTGAGAGAATGTAGTAAAGTATCTCAACACACTAGTCCAAGTATAGTGAAGTATCCATGCGCTCTAGTTGAATTGAAAGTGAACTAGGATGCTGTGGCCATATGCATGGGTTAACTGAAGAAGCTTCGAGTCCAATTGATGTCAAACTAAAGAGAGAAAAGCATGTGCCTTGTTAAGTGGAGATACTCCGAGTCTAACCGATGACGAAGTGGAGAGAGAGAAAGCATGCACATAGTTAACTCCTCCATGCATGCATGCGCTTATATTAACTCCAAGACGGTGCCAATTCATGCATGTGCCACCCTTCTCTCCCATTGACTCATGCAAGCATCCAAAGCTTGCCACTTGTCCATCTCAGAAACTGCCACGTGTCATCACTCGAGACCGCCACATGTCACCCTGCTATAAACATACATGCCCAAAAATAACAATTCCCCCCAAAATAGGAAAAAGTCAAGAAACATCCAAAATTGCTTGGGAACCTTGCTAAATATAGCATGCCTAAAAATAGGCATTTCTAAAAATAGAAAATCTTCCGCATGTCTTCAAGATCATACTCATTGGACTTGATTTTCAGTTAGGAGTTCAAATATGCGATCAAAATCGACATGCAACTTGTGCTAAAAATATAAATGTTTCTCATGTCGTTTGAAAGGGGCTCATCAGACTCAAAATCTTGTAAGGAACCAAAATATATCATCATTTCTGAAATGCATGCCTCAGAACCTTGTCTCCTAAAATGTAGGAGTATTGTTAAAAATAGTAACTCTTTCCAATCCGATGAGAACCTGTGAAATATCTGTCTCTGAATTAGGAACACATCACTGAACTAACCCTATACCTGAACTCATGGGAACCAATCCTGGCTCAAGCAAAGCTGTCCCTGGAATCAAAACTTTGAACATCATCTTGATGGAGTAGGCTGGCTCTTAACCCTCCAGTTTGCAAAGAGACAAATTTGGGGGTTAACAATGGTGACTCAAGGGGACGAGATCCCCCTGCGGGATGTTGAGAACCTCATGATCTCTATACGTGTATCCATGAATGACAACTTGTGAGAGTAAATCTACATACTAGTGTGCATGTCCTATGGGAAATGGAGTCAAAAAATATGCATGGTGCCCCGACGGAACAACTAAAAGGAGGTCTTACCGATATATGTCGATCTATAACCCCTATTTTCCACCCAACTATCATGTACACCCCTCCTAGTAGAAAATGTGCTAAAATCGACACATGGGAGAAAGTCACCTAGTCAGATGTCAATGATGTAAACACCTGCTAGGCATGAAGGAACTGACCGCAACCCTCCCTCACCCGGACGGTCGCTCCACCAGGACCTTCACTAACCTCGGCCCGAAGAGCTTCGATGCTCCTCCAATCTCGTATCGGGGTCTTCAGTACCCACAGGACACTCTGTTGACCTCCCGGTAACTATCTCGGGAAATCGGGTCTCGCGATATCGCGAGCCCTGTGTGCACTCCTCGTGCAACTCCAAACTCCGAACTCCGATCCCCGATGGTCAAAGGTCAAACCTCAGGATGTCGCCACTCGCGATGTCGAAGACTTGCCCTTCCAAACTCCGAGTGCCGATGCGCGATGCCACGTGTTGTACTCCACACAATCTTCGTGGGACCCGTCGCAACTCGCGACCTCGCGGGTTATCCGTGCTTCTTTCGACTTTGCAAACGCCGAAGTGCTGAGTCCTGACGCCTCGGGATCTCGTGCCACCTGTCCCTCCGATGATCGATGGCTCCGATTAAATCGGGAAATCGCAACTCGCGATTTCTACGTGCATGCAATGCTTGCACTCGCCAACCCCGATATGCCGATATTCAATGGCAACCGGACTCCTCCGTGCGCCTGCGAGTTAATTCCCTCGCAACTCTTCCGCAATCTAACGGTCTGCGGGGTGTCAAATATCTACTCGACAACTTCAAGTCGTCGGTTCTCTTCCTCTTGAAGAGTTCTCCGCTTCATCCACCTTCGCTTTGGGTGGATTTCACTGAGTCTGCTCCCACCGAGAAACAAAAGCGCTATCCCTCTTGAGCTTCTATAACTCTGACTCCTTCAGGGATCTTTTCGAGCACCAGCTCGCACTCGACCTTCAACAACTCTCAACAGTGCTGAAGTCTTCCAGGTTCTGGGCACTCACAGTCACAGTAGTCCCGACCTTTCCCTTTCTCTAGCTTGCTACTGAAGCTTCACGTCCGACTTGCACTTCACCTGCACGACTCGAACAACCAAATTCACTTTGGGTAAATGAGAACACGAGTTTAACTGCTCAGCCCCCTCAACGCACTCTATGCGGAGGAATTCAACTGCACTCTATGCAGGAATCCCTGGCTCAAACAGAGAAACAATTGAAACTCATTTCTCATTCTCTCAGGTTTCGAACCTGATATGCAATCGCATATGCAGCATATAGAAGATAAGCATAAAGAGAAGCAAGTATGCAACAGCATAACATCAACAATACACACAATTCAAACACAGCCATGGAATTGAATTAAGAGCTTTCTTCTATTAATTCAATCTGTACATGGGGTTTCTTCACAAACTCTCCCTGCTCTGTTCCCTCTTGCTCCTCTATATCAATGCTGAATAATTCTCAGGATAATGAATATAATGTACAAGGAGGGTGCCTATATTCGTTTTCCCTCCTGAAAAATGAAACTGTCTAATCTACAGCTAACCCTATCTACCAGCATTAAAACTATTTAATGTCTTCTTATCTACATTACAATACGAGTGCGCTTCATACGAATGCATTCATTCAAACGACGGCGCAACAATCTTTTCAAAGTAATTCAAAAAGGTATGCGCTGGTGTTGTCCAGCTGTTCTTCTCTTCCCTCCACGCTGGCTTGCTTGATGAAGTCGTAGATGCTCCTGCATCAGGAACCCATCAATAAGGCTAATGGGCCCAAAGGTATGAGCACATCTTGTTAATGTGAAAGATGTGCTGGTGTCAAACACTAACTGTTAAAATTAATGCAGCTGGAAGAGCCATTCTCCTAGAGGATGACAAAGACCCTAGTTGAGATATAGGGCCCCCAATACACTCCCGGGGTTCTTGGTCTGGGACCAAGCAGTTAGAGCCATGGAAAAAGACCCTAGTGAGGGCCTCCAGTTTATTGCTGGGGTTCTTGGTCAAGGACCAAACAGTTTGATGATATAAGTCCCTAGATGTGTTCTAGGGCCCCTGGATGTGGTCCAAGGAATCCTTGCTTGGTGCTTGGATTGATCCTTGGTTGTGTACCTTGGTGGATAAGACCCTAGTTGTGATCTAGGGCCCCTAGATATGTTCTGGGGTATCCTGGTCTAGCACTAGACAGTTTCTTGGTTAAGTACCAAGCCAAGATGATGTGTGATCTTCTTCTCTCTTGGGATGGTCCATGAGACATATGAGTAGTTAAGAAGGACATGATCATATCATTGACCTTCCTCTTATGCTGGGATGATAAAATCTTATAAGTTATATCATGAGACCTTTGTGGACATTCTGCCATTAAAGAAGAACTCCCCCCCCCGACCTTGTTTGAGCCACGTCCTCCTTATTGTTTATGTGGTCTTGGTCTTTGCTAGCCGCCTTGACTTGTTGACTTTCTAATTATTATTTTATGATTAAAATATTAATTATTTAATTTGTTTAATTGTTGGGTTTTAATCTAACCCTAAAATTAGGGCTAATTTGCAACCTACCCACCTAAACTATAAACGAGAGACCTCTCCCCTCACTCATTTTTTTCTCCTCTCTTAGTCAATTCTTAGTCTGAAATTATTGTTGCGGCTCCTTTTTGTTTTAGTTTAGTAAAGGGTGTGGCCTCCTTGGAGCTGCTTCTTTCTCTTGCTGGGTGCGGCTCTCTTCTTGATCATTCTCTTGCAGGTAATGGTGCGGCTCCTTCCTTGATCATTCTTTTGCTGGTATAGGGTGCGGCCCTCTCCTTTGGATCATTCTCTTGCTGGTGCGACTCTCTCCTTGGTTCATTTATTTTGCTGGTATAGTGGTGCAACCCTCCTTTGGATCAACCTCTTGTTGAGTATAGGCTGCGCCCCCCTACTCTCCTCCCTTCCAGCCTACTGCTATTTTATTGCTGGTGCCATCACCCTTTTGCTGCCACTGCTTCAGTACTGGTGCCATCTGTTGCTGCCACTGTCCTCTTTTTGTGACCTGTGTTTTGCTACCTTTCCTACAGCAGTTAGCACCCTAATCTGGGTTGGATGAAGCAGCCCTAAAACTGATATGTTATTTCTTTCTACTGCTGTAGCAACACTGCATTCTTGGACAGTTTTGTGAAGGCTGTTAGTGGCCTTCTTTTCAGCCTCTAGTTTGGACAGTGGTATCCTTGTTTCAGCCCCTTACCCGATGATTGACATGCTGGCCAGTTTTCTAATTTCACCCTAAAGTTCTTCTTGGCAAGTTTGTTTAAAGGTCCTTGATGAGATCTACCCCTGAGGGTTTGATCCATGACCCTTATAACTTTTTCTGAGCATACAAAAAAGATGATAACAACAAACACCTCATATAAATCTGTTCTTTGTTTTTGTTAAGGTAATGTTAAGATCCATTGTATTATTTCTGTTATTGGTTTTACATCAGAATTTGTGAATATATTGCTGATCCAAAACTACAGTAGTAAATAAAATTAAAAAGATATTTTTGTTTCTAGTTTGCCCTTAAAATTCTAACATGGTATCAGAGCTTAGGGCGTGAAAAGAGCTCAATTGTGGCAAACTTTTGAGCCTACGTAGATCCACACTTAAGGGTTTGTTTTGCAGATCAACAGTAAGCCTGTTTTATATCATATCTTGTTTTCAGTATGGCTTCATCTTCAGTCAAAGTAGAAGATAGTCTTGAAGGGGCTTCAAACTTCAATGCCTGGAAGGTTAGGGTTTTTAATATCCTAGAAGAAGGTGACTTGGATGAGCTGGTTACCAGGGTGATGGAAGAACCTATTTCAAATGCAGGAAGAGCAACCTATAAGAAGAGGCAGGCCAAAGCCAAGAGGGTCATTTTTGACTCAGTCAAAGACAACATGATGCCTCTTATTGCTCATCTAAGGATAGCTAAGGAATGATTTGATGCCCTAGCAAATCTATATGAAAAGAAGGGCCCAACTCAGAAGAGAACTTTGAAGAAACAACTACGTACATTAAAGATGGGAAAGGATGAAACTATCTCTGTCTTCTTTTCCAAAATTGCCCAAACAAAAGATCAACTTGTAGCAATTGGAGTTGCAATGGATAATGATGACCTTGTACAAACAACAATAGATGGTCTTCCTGAATCATGGAAGATTCTCTCATCAGTCAATGGAAGAGAAGTTCAACCCAACTTCGAGAGATTATGGCATGATTGCCTGGAAGAAGAGGGTAGACTTAAAAGCAGAAATGAACCCTCAACCGTGGAAGACCATGCTCTTTCAGTCAAAGCTAAGAAATGGAAGAGGTTTCCTTAGCACAAAGGCAAAGGTAAGAAACCCCAAGGTAAGCACTCTCACTGTCATTTGTCTAAAGTAAGTTGCTTTAACTGTAACAAGCTAGGTCATTATGAAAAAGATTGCAGGAACCCTTCTTCATAGCAAAAACGGAAAGGCAGGTTCCATGCTTCAGTTGCAACTGCGGAAGAAGAGCCTTAAAGAAAGAGAACTAGAGCTACTACGAAAGAACAAGAATAGCGTAGAGAAAGTTATCCTGTTTCAACTCTCTCCGGTACTGTCACCAAATCGGAAGAAGTTTGGTTAGTGGACAACGGGGCCTCCAAGCACATGAAAAGCTTCCAACAGAACCTTGTGAACTATCGAGATAAGAAGTTCAATGTGAAGGTAGAATTGGGTGATGATGGCACCTATGCCATCAAAGGAATTCGTTCAGCATCCTTTCAACTTCAGGTAGGTAATGTATTTCTTATTGAATAAATTCTTTATGTTCTTGGATTAAAGAAAAATCTTATCTCAGTTGCAGTTTTAGAAAGTAAAAGGTACTCAGTAGCCTTCTTCAAAGGAAAGAATCTTATGTGGCCCTCAAATGAAAGTATGAACTCATCCATGATAATCAGAGCTCAAGAAGGTGGACTTTACAAATTCACTGGTCAAGTTATTCTAGCATTAGTTCATGAGATGATCAACCCCTGCGAACTATGGCACAGAAGGTTTGGACATCTCAACTATAATGCTCTTCCAGGTTTGCAAAAGATGGTAACATGTATGCCACTTTTTTCTTTTGAGCATGATAGTATTTGAGAGGCTGTGCTCTTGGTAAGAATACAAAGAAAGCTTATCCTCACAGTTATAGAAAAACTAATGGTATCTTAGATCTTATTCATTCTGATCTTTGTCGACATATGACAACTTCGTCCATGAATGATTGTCTTTAGAGCCTTATTCAATTCCTTGTCCTCTAATTTCACAGAGACCCAACAAGAAGTGAGGGAGCTCAGTGCCAATTTTGCCACCATCAATAAAAACATGCATTCCTCCATCGACGCCAAAATGGAAACCATCAAACAGAACATCGCTACCCAACTTGCATCCTTCGCTACCCAATTTACATCCTTCATTACAATGATCTGCGCCAAGTTGAATATCCTTGCAGATCTTCCCTCCTTTGACTCACCTTTGCACTCCGAAGGTGAAACTTCCTCTAATTCCCAGACTTTTCAGCCCCATCACTTTTTGTGTGACCTACGCCTTCTGCGTGTGGATGTGAACAAATTTGATGGCCCAGATCCCATTGGTTGGGTAACTCAAATGGAACACTATTTCTCTTTGTATGGCATTACAAATGAGTTGGCCAAACTCTGGTATGGTGTTCTCCATCTAGATCAAGAACGTTGGCAATGGTGGCAATGGAGAAAAAATTCCCGCCAAGGGTATGTGGCTTGGACACAATTTGTGGTAGAGCTTTATGAACGCTTCGACACTGACACCAACCATTTAGGATGTTTTCCAAAGTTGAAACAATCTAGCACATTGGAAGAATTTATAGCTTCTTTTGAGCGATTGGCTTTCCGTACAGAGGGCATGTTTGATGCTTTTTTTCAAGAATGTTTTATTAGTGGCTTCAAGGATGAGATTCGTGCCCATGTTCTCATGGCTCGGCCTCAGAGTTGGGTGGAAGCTACTAAAAGAGCTAAGGAAGTACAAGAAGTTGTCTCTTCTCAAACCTGAAAACCCTCCTTTATTCCTCGCCCTAAACCAGTCACTCCCACTCCTCCTTCTACTCCACTAAAGATCCAGAAATTGACTAGGGCAGAAATGGTTGAACGCCAACTCAAAGGCCTTTGTTATAATTGTGATGACAAAAATTTTCCTAGGCACAAGTGTAAGAACAAAAGCTTTTTATGGCCATCTTCGAGGATGTTTTGGAAGACGATGTCGAGGCCCCCTCTGTGGTCGAGTCACCTGTACCCACTGACATGGCCCCACCCTTCGACCCTCCCGAAGTCGAACCGATCATTTCCCTGGGTTCTTTGCTCCCCAAACCCTCAAGCTAATTGGTTACATTAAGCATCGGAAGGTCATCATCCTTGTTGATAGTGGAAGCACCCATAATTTTATTCATCGCCGCATTGCCCAAGAAACTAATTGCTATATTCGTGACGTCGATAATTTTCAAATCGGGATTGC
>ML848134.1:20809-33758 GCA_009831015.1 Picea engelmannii | reverse complement strand
TATAGGAGTCTAATGAGTGATTTTAGGAACCCCTTCTAAACTCAACATTAAATTAGAATATTTTATTCCTCCTTGTGAGTGTGAGGCCCCTACACAAAGCCCATCACCAAACCCATGAAGCCCCAACACATCCAAGGGCGTTTTCACCAAACTGAAAGTGTAATCTGGTGCCAACAAAGATTCCCACATGCTTGACACCATGGCTACTTGTGGGAATACCCCCCGAAGCTACAAAAGCATCAACATAAAGTACCCATTGGATGTTGGTTTGGATGCTCTCATTTTTCTTGCTATCCTAGTAGTACACTTTGTTTGATCATTGGATGTTTCGTACTCAGCACTTAAATCTGCCCACAGAATTGAGCAGACTTTATCGTTGGTTATTATGCTTTGAATGGTCTAAACAAGAAATACATATTGTGCAATTTGATGGATCAAAATTGGCATTTCATTTGGTTGATATATGGATGATGAATAAATGATACATGACCATGATATGGATGCAATACAAAACATTTTCCTTTCCAAGCACTTCTCATTTGAGCTTTGTTATCTAAGTCATATTTACTTGGCAAAACAGTTTCCTTTCCAAGCACTTCTCATTTGAGCGTTGTTATCTACGTCATATTTACTTGGGCTCGTTATCAATCAATCTTGTTGGTTTCTCTTCTCTTGTACTTGATGCACTTTACCCCTAAGAAAAGATAGAAACTTTAAATCAAACTGAGTTCTAAGCCTTCCCCTTCCAAGTACAACAATAGGGCTTAGTATTGACCTTGTAGGAAAACCCTTCTTAGGTTGGGAACCCTAGCCTTAAAGTGTAGAGGCAACGCCACTAAGGTGACAGTGGATGGCTTGCCTATCTGTTGCCCCAAGCTCTCCTTTACAGGGTGGGATTTTCCCTTAGTGAGAGTTTGAGCGGTAACATTTTGTCTAAGCAATGAACTTAATGATCTTATCTCTGCTGTTCCTTTTCTGATTATGACTCTGAATACACATGAGGTTGAAATCACATTATTCACTTGTTTAATAATCATTAATGCAGCATTTTAAGTTAATCTCATTCTAGATCGCCTACACAAGCAAAACGATGCATTAAAGGTTATAACAACCTCACAAATTGGAAAATCGTTACCATTGTTTGATCACTTTTTCAAGGGTTTTTTTCGTTACTGTTGAGACTGCAGAAATTAAATGAGCATAACGGTTTTTTTGCAACATTTTAAAGTAATCTTGGTCTGGACTATGTTCATGGGCAGAACAATGTCCTATATGGTCCAACAACCCATCTAAAAGGGCAAGCGTTACTGTCTGGAATCTCTTTTCATTCACTGTCATAAACTGCAGAATACATAGTGTGCAAGTAATGATGATATAACTGTTTCTTGGGCAACAATTAAATGTCTCTATGTTCCATTTATCCCCTGGAGATAGACCGATGCTAGATACAAAGCAACGACCTCACAAAATCATGTGCCATTGCACCTTTTCTTGACTGTGTAAATGTTGATTTCACTGTCTAAATCCAACAGTTAAGGTCTCTTTAAAACTGATGACGCATGCTAGTCAAAGTTATATTTGGTTACTATCTAAAGAGCAGCCTTGTGATCTAGTTATTTGATGCCAAATCTCATGCTAAGAAAATCACCGTGGTAATGATATAATGATGTGTTCTGCTCATTAGCTTTGTTGTTGACATATAAGTGCTGGTTGCATGTTTGAGATTTTCCCTTTGCAATATCCTATGCTTGGTTACTTTCATGATTACAGACATTGTTAATGATACACATTCACTACACATATAACTAAGCAAGTCTTTCCTTGATTATTGTGCCAACGTTTGAAGTAACTTGAATATCCTTCTATGATTTAATGTTCTCATTGAATGATTGTTATCTCGCTGTCCTAGTGGTGTGCTAGCAGAACGTTTCATAACCTAAGTCCTTTGGCACATGATCATTATCTTTAGCGCATAATCTATTTTTGGTCAAACATTGGCATATAATGGGTTGACATATGAATGGTTTGGATAAATGGTGAATGATACATGGCTTTGATACATTGATATTTTGGATGCAATACAAACATTCTACATTCCAGGCACTTTTTCAATTGAGCATTGCTATTCAAGTCATATTCAGTTGAGCTCGATATCAATCAATTGTCTTCTCTCACACTTGACGCACTTTACCCCCTAAGAGAAGATAGAAACCCCAAGTCGAACTAGGTCTTGAGCCTTCCCCTTCCAAACACAACGATAGCACTTAATCTTGACCCTTTAGGAAAACCCTCCTTAGGTTAGGAACCCTAGCCTTCAAGTGTAGAGGCAAGGCCACTGAGGTGACAGTGGGTGGCTTGCCTATCCATTGCCCCAAGCTCTTCGTCATAGGGCGAGACTTTCCCTTAAGTGAGTTTGAATTGTAACAAGGAGAAGAAGAGTTTGCGCTAGGGCTTGTGATGGTCAGCCCAAAGGAGGAGCTTCTAGACTATACAAAGGACCCACATGAAGGATGCTACATCTTTGTCATGCAACCAAAGGGGGTCACAGAGGGACAAGACAATGCAAGGTTTTCAAACCTTAACAAGGTTTGGAGCAATGAGCTCAAGGGAGGAAGGACAAGCCACTGTGGGGGAAGTGACAAAAATGTTAGAAGTCTTGAAAAGGACTGTACAAACATAAATAAGCTTGTGGGAGTGGGTGAAAAGGGAAGATAGGGGGAAGGCCTTGACAATTCCATGCATTTGATGTACACATCTTTTCAAAGCCCAAGAAACAAAGATAATGAAGAGTGGGTAGACTCGCGAATAGGAAGGACAAAGCCAAAAGAGGTCAGAATTTCAAAGTTGCAGAGTAATAGGACCCCTCAAAGACTAGTAGGAGAATAGCCATACCCTGATTCCAAAGTAGGTTTCATGGGCAAGAGCTTAGGCTTGGAAGATTTATTAGAGTTTAGGTAAATACAAGGAAGATGCGGATCTTAAACCCACAAAGGGAAACCTAGTCAAGAGGCAAAGGAAATTTGTTAAGTTGAGAGAGAACATCGCCAAATTCGTGTTGATGGAAGATATACTTATTAGTCAAGTACTAGAGATTCTAGAAGAAAACTCTTACACAAAGATTCTTTGGCAAACAATTTGGCAAACGGATCTCAAAAAGGCCCCTGGAGCAATGGATTGAAAGAGTGCAAAATCCTTTACTTGGTTACTCACTTAGTTTTCATGTCCTAGTCAGAGATTGGTTAGCATTTTCATTCAAATCAAAGGAGGAAGTGGCAAACATTAAAGGTACCCATTGGTTTCGAGGAACATCATCCCTAACTTTGAAGAAATGGTGATGTTATTCGAGACATCATTCAACTCATTGATTTGTTACTAGAGTAGACTATGTCTCTTTTTGCATGTCTTTAGGTGATGTTCTCAAGTTGAATGATGTCTTGAATGTCCCTGGTTTGGCTAAGAATCTTCTTTCAGCTTCTTGCATGACAAATCAAAAGAGTGTGGTTGAGTTTTATGATCAGTGAGTGATCATTAGAAAATGCAACCCTGACCCTAGTCAATTTTTTGCCAGAGCAATGCATGAAGGTGGTCTTTACAAGCCGCTAGCAGATCCAAGGAAGCAAGATGCTTTAAGTGCATGAAAGTGAAAACCTATGTGAGTTATGGCAAAAGCAATTCAGACACCTACACTATGGAGCACTTCCATCCTTGAAGGACATGGTGTAGGGATAGTTAGACTTTAAGATCGTGGTCACCTGCACTATGGAGCACTTCCACTCTTAAAGGACATGGTGCAAGGATTATCAGACTTCAAAATCGAGAAGGCTAGAGTGTACAAGGACCGTGCACTCAGTAAGCATGCCAAGACTGCATTTCGAAGTAGTGAGCAGTGAGCACAAATCAAGACATATTATTGATCTGATCCATTCAAATATGTGTGGACTAATGACTTCCAGCTTCTTTGACACTGGTTTGTACTATGTCTCTTTTATTGATGATTCATGTAGGCAGACTTGGATCTATTTTATGAAGACTATGGATAGATTTGCCCATGTATCTTTGGGAAAAGGAATTTAGTCCAATTGTCTATAGTCTAAACAGATGTCTCACAACATATTGAAGGAAAAGACTCCAAAGGAAGCCTTTACTAGTGAGAAGCCTCAAGTATCACACTTTCATGTATTTGGTTTTCCTATTTATAATCGTGTGCTTGATGAAAAGAAGACAATATTTGAATCATCGAACATCAAGAGTATATTTGTTGGTTATAGCGAGACCTCCAAGGCTTACCAAATCTATATTCCAACACAATAGAAGATATGGTCAGTCTAGATGTTAAATTTAATGAGGATGGATAATCCTCTAAGTCTCGGGCGCCTCCAACAACGTTAATTAAAAAATAGAAGAGAAATCAAATTCAAATCAGCAAGGTTCCGATGAAGGAACAAAGGCCTCATTACCATCCAGTTCAGCCGAGATGGTTTAACCGGACTTTGCAAGAGGCACAGGAGCAAGTAAAAGCAGCAAAATCTTCCTTCCAAGTGAGTCATCATCCTAAGAGTTTCCTACTTGTGTTGCATTAATGTCTTCTATTGTTGTTAAAGAGCCTTCTAGCAATGAGGTAGCAACTAAAGCACATGTATGGCATGACACTATGATGTAGGTTTATGATGTGTGGGAGAGAGTTCAAAAACCCACTATGGAATCAATGATTGAATCCATGCATGCAATTGTTGATGAACTCTTCCTTCAACAAAGGAAGTACACCTTGAAGATTCTAGAGGATTGAGATGAAGAGGGAGCAACTTGCATTGGTGGAGAACATTGATCCAGGTGGATATCGATGGCCACCAACCTATTCCAACTAGCTCAAAACAGTTTGTTGGCAATTTACTATTTTTAGCAGTTTTTCGGGTCCCAAACTAATGGGGCCATTTTGAGGGCCTAAACGACGTGTTTTCACAATCGAGCACCTTAATAATAATTGAAGGTTCTGATTGAGCCCCCAAAATGAAGCTCCTCGTCGATACTTTTCCAACAAGCTATTGTGCGCCCCAAACGAAGATTGTATCCCGAAGTTACGCCCCCGGGAAGTTGATACACCATACCCAAAACGGGGTCCACAAAACTGTAGTTTTTCATCCTCCAGGGTTAGGGTTTTGGATTTTCTTTATGTTAAAAAGGCCTTTGAGGCCTCATTGTAACAATCAGCTTCTTGCGAATGAGCATAGCCGTCACATCTCTTCTCAAAAATAAGCTACCACCATTCTAGCGAGTCTTTCACTATGTATTTCTACAGTTTTGTACATTTCGTTCATTAATAGAAATTGTGTATTACTGTATCTCTGTGTTTATGGTTATATCTTTGTTATATTATTGGATATCCGATATATCTCTGTATATTTCTTTATGATATCTCCGCTCTCATTTCATGCCGAAAATAATCCGGATCAATGGTATCAGAGCGGGCTGCTCTTGATCGTTTTTCGGTGCATGTCCCCGACGAGGTCCGAGTATAGCAAGTTGGGTCTCGAGCTTGTCTCTTTTGAGGACAATCGCTCTCGCATGCCCAAGAAACCCTCCATGGCGGAAAAAAATAAAGACGACAGAGCAAAAGATTCTATTAATCTGTTGCTTGAGCAAGCTCTCACGCGACAAAGGGACGAAATGATGGAGAATTTTGCCCACATTCTTCAACGCCTGCCGATAACAGCAGGCGCGTCTTCATCAAGCGACCACTTTGGAGGCACCTCTCCTTTCAAAGTACAATTAATTTTGATATTCCCGTATTTGAAGGTCAAATCGATGCAGATGCCCTAGAAAAATGGTTAAATTTGCTAGAAGGTTATTTGTCTGTTCACAATTTTTCCGACAAGGAAAATATCACCTTCGCACTCCTTAAGGTTCTCCCCCATGTCAAACATTGGTGGGAAACTTACTGGGAGCAAAATTCCACAGAGGAGTTTGAAATATATGGGGTCGAGCCCGCTTGGGATTTTTTTGTGTATGCGTTCAAGGAAAATATTACCCTGTTGGTAACTATGACGACCAGTACATGAGATGGACCACACTGCGGCAAAAGAGGGGCCAAACAGCGTCAGAGTTCACAAATACTTTCCATACCTTGCACACCAAGCTAGGTATCAAAGACTATGAGCGGCATCTGGTTCTGAAATACCACGGGGCCCTGCATAGGTACATCCAAACCGAAATGGATTTCTTGGACATCTCATCAATGAGAATTGCTTATCGATATACGGTCAAAATCGAGCAGAAATTTAGGCACCAGAACAAACAGGAATTTGAGTCTGCAAATCCACAACAACCAAAGTATGGTAAAGACAACCCTAACAACCAGCCTCCAGAAAACCAGTCCAAGCCACAGGAAAATAAGAGTAACAAAAAGACAAAGAAGGATACTGGAAAGTGGTGCGATTTCCACAAAATCCCCTGGCACAACACTGATGAATGTCGCTCAAAACAATCATTGGTGGCCGAGATCAAAGAAAATGAGTCGAACCCTGATTCGGAATCTGATTCAGAAAATAATGGTAGAAGACAGATCATCGACGCAAACCCCACTGCTACCATCGCGACCGCAACAATTCAACCAGAAGAACCAACAAATCATGAAGAGGGGGAGCGCCTTTTTCATTCACAGACGTGGGTGAAGGGGGGACCCCACTGCATTTTATTGTTGATAATGAAAGCCAGAAGAACCTCCTCTCAGCAAAGGACATCAAACAGTTGGGATTGTCGACAACACCACACTCGCAACCATACAACATCGGGTGGCTTCGCTAGGGGTGAGATCTTCGCGTCAGCGAGCAGTGTCGATTGTCATACAACATCCAGCCCTTCAAGGATGAGGTATTATGTGATGTTGCCCCGTTGGATGTCTGTGATATTCTTTTGGGCTAGCCATATATGTGGAAGCGCCATGTTATTTATGAGTCTCGACCCTGTAGTGTCATTGTTACTATTGTCCCACTAAAACAGTGCCACAAGGTAATCTCTCATACTGCAAAATTCAGCCTCTTCACAATTTGTTCAAAAGGTGAACAGAAAGACACTACAACCACTGTAGCCTTGGCTCAAGACCTTTCTTTCCAATAGAAGCAGATTGTAGAAGAGAAAGAAGATATTGTTTATTCACCTACAATGGTACCAACACACTGCCCAGTCAAGCCAAGATACAATAAGTTGGTTGAACAGATTCAACACCGCCAGCAACAGGTTTGTGATAGTCTTCAACAAGCTAAGCAACGCAACTTCTCTAGCAAGGCAAGCAGCTCACCAAGATTCAGATTCAGCAAAAGCTTTCCCCTCTCCCCCGAGAACTCAACGCAATGGAGACCATAGATTCCTAAGGTGGGAGGATTGATCCAGGTGGATATCGGTAGCCACCCACCTATTCCAACTGGCTCAAAACAGTTTGCTGACAATTTACTATTTTTAGCAGTTTTTCGGGTCCCAAACTTTTGAGGCCATTTTGAGGGCCTAAACAACGTTTTTTCACGATTGAGCACCTCAATGATAGCCCAAGGCCCTGATTGAGCCCCCAAAATAAAGCTCTTTGCCAATACCTTTCCAACGAGCTATCGTGCACCCTAAACGAAGATCATATGCTGAAGTTACGCCCCCGGGAAGTTGATACACCAAACTACCCAAAACGAGGTCCACAAAATTTTTGGTTTTTCATCTTCCGAGGTTAGGGTTTTGGATTTTCTTTATGTTAAAAAGGCCTTTGGAGCCTCATTGTAACAATCAACTTCTTGCGAATGAGCATTGTCGTTACATCTCTTCTCAGAGATAAGCTGCCACCATTCTAGCAAGCTTGTTTTTAGTCGGCATTTTACAGTTTTCAACATATTTCTTATTGAATAGAAGTCAAGTTTTATTGTATCTCTGCTATTGTTCACTGTGTCTTTGTGTTAATCTTATAAATCTGTGTTTTCATTTCGTGCCGCTCATAAATCCGGATCAAACATTTTCCTTGGAAAGAGGGAGTGATAGCTTTACTTGTTGTTGTTGCTCTGAAGATGTTCTCCCTTCAGCAGTGATGTGTTATCCTCAACAACAATGCGCTTAAGCCTTAAGCAGGTCCTTTACCACCTTGAGATGCTTATGCAGATTGCAAAGGTGAAGGAGGTGCTTTACTTTGGGCACAGTAGATATGAGATGCATCTGTGATTGGGGCACTTGCATGCACTGCCTTTTAGCTTTGTTTAGTTTGTTCCTAAGTTATGCACTTATTTATCTTTAGTTAAGTGTTGATCTTAAAATAGATAAGGCACATGGCAGAGATGTGTTTCCAAAATTAAATTAGGGCACAAATTCCAAGAATAAGGCATTCTTGTTCTCAGAAATTATTCCATGCAGGTTGGGCACTTTCTTCTAGGCAGAATTAGGGTTTCATCTCTAATTTAGGCATGCTGCAGACCACTCGGATAAGTTATTTTTGCAAACCCTAGCCTTCTCTTAGTCTATAAAAGAAAGGCAGGGTAGGAGTGTGAAATTCATTCAGTTTTTTCGCATTTTTACAGAGATACAGAGAGTTTTAAGCTATTGCTTTGTAATTTATCCTTTCCTGAGTAATAGGAAGTGATGTGTGAATAAGTGCTGCTATCTGCTTGCTGCCATAATTCCCTGAACAGTGTTTTTATGCAGATTTAGGGTTATACATTTTGCCGTTCTGATTTCCCACATTATGCAGTGTTTGCACTTTTGAGTTTATGGTCCGAATTGTTGAATATTACTGGTGCTGTTTTTTGAGAGAGGTGTTTAGACAGTTTTCAGTTAGGATTTTGTTCATAAGAATGCAGATCTGTGTATCGTTTTCTAAACGTTAACATTGGTAGCCCGAGACTAACCATTGAATGTCGCGTGATGCAAGGACTGGGGGTGGCAGGTTTACCCAACTCCAGAAGGAAGCTTTGATCCTAACATAAGATTTACAAATATTCCCCGCTAATATATGACATGACCCCCATTTCCTAAGGTTGGAGTCGGGGATAAGGAGGGGAAGAAATGAGTCTCCATGGGAGATCTCATTCTAGGGTCCTTAGGAATTCTTCAACCTTTACCTCCCAGCCTGTGGATTGCTTAATGTCCCTAGTCATCTCCACCACCCGGAGATCTCTTTTCTTTTTGATGGATATGTTGGCAAGCCGGTCTGCAATCTTAGTAGTTCATCTAACGTGGCCAAATGACACATTCTGGTTTATAAAAGCTTCTCACACCCATGCTATCTTACTTTTGATGACCATCAGCTCTCTTTTGCTTTGTCTAGCAAGAGATCTATGATTAAATTGGAGTCGCCTTCTATTTCAATGTTCTGGATTACCTGATTGAGACAGAGTTTAATTCCTTCTATGAGGACCACGATTTAGGCATGATTAATTGTACCTCCCCCAGAAACTGAAGTATGTCCCTACAGTCCTTTTCCTTATAATCTCTAAGCACCCCTCCAGCTCCTATTCATCCGGGGTTACCTCTTGCTGCACCATGGCATTTTAATTTGATCCAATTTTCTTTAGGTCGGCTCCAATCCGTACGAGTGCTTTTATTGCCCATTATTGTCTGTCCTTCGACACGGGCGATTTGAATGTTTACATTGGCATTTGTTCCAGTTGTTTTTTACTTGTGTCTGGTTGGGAGTTTGCGGAGCTTTGCAGCATGATAATTTTACAGCAAATGCGGAGTCTGGGGTTTTGAGTTGTTATGACATGAAAGTTTTATAGCAAATGCGGAGTTGTAAAGTTACGTAAAAGTGGTTTTCGGGTAGGGCACGAACCACGATGCTCGCAACAGAAGATTATGAAATTTCTAAAGCCCGCGATAGAAGGCTGCGGATTTTCCTGGAGCCCGCAATTAGAAGGCTGCGGACACACAAAAGTAATTTGTGGAAACTGGGACTGCTACGGATGCAGAACTGGTGGAACTGAACGGACAGAATGTGAAAACAATTTACTCTGAGATTTCGGAGACCTGGAACAGTTACGTCCATGGACCATATGTATTGCAGAGAGAGATAAATTGTTTCTGCCTGCAAATATTTGTACAGTAGTTTTCTGGTTTATAAAAGCGAAAAAACCGACGGGGTTTCTCCCAACAAAATATTATGTTGTGTTCTGATTTCCACGAGTTTGTATTTCGCTGTGCACTCGAAATTTGTAAGCAATTTCCCGGACAAGTTGGAAAATTCATTAAAAACACCGTAAAAGTGGGGTTTTTAAGGAATTTAACGAGCTCTAACCTTACTAACCCTAAAACCTAGACATTTTACATCACTCATAAAAATAACTGCCCAAATAACACAAAAATACAACCTCTGGCCAAACTGATGAGAAAATCCAGAATTCAAATCAATCCGGAATTCATAGCAAACTGATGCAAATAACGGTTTAGAGTTTCAGATGAAAATTTCTGCCCTAAACTAAAAATGAAATCTTCAAATGTGAGAAAGCTTGGGCATGTTAAAGACTGAATGATTTACTCACCTCTCTGGGTGGAGGCTGCGAGAAGGAGAAATTAACTTTGGACTGGATGGCGAGCTTGAGATCATCGGTATCAATCGTGGGTTTGCTGGCGTGTTCAGAATAGAGTTGGGCGTCAGAAAGGACGTCTACTACATATCTGTGACAGAGTTCTAGGAACTGGTGTACGACTCTGGGCTCGTACTGCTGCACTCCCATTGATTTCAGGATCGTTTTCACTATCTTGGCATCCATGGGCAGCTCTTCTGCATCCCCCATTTTCAAACTTTCGTTCATAAGCCGCTGCTGTGTATTGCTTATACTGAATTATGATAACTATAAATAGTCTCGGTAAACCGGTAATGCTGAGCAAGAGAATGAAAATAATTTTAAATATCCTCGACAGGTYGAGGGTCCGAAGGAATAGCACTTTTTCGCTCTTAAGGTTTTGAAGGTCGAGAGAAGATATCAGTAGGTGGAGAGAGATCAGGAAGGCGTTTTCCCTCTTACGATGACTTTGAAAAGCCCGAGTTATTCTATTAAAAAGCAACAGGCCCGGGGCAGATAGAAATTCCCCTGTCATAGTTCCTTCGGATCATAACTGATTAGGAATAGTTGGTCGGTCACCCCAAGCAATCAGTATTAATTCATAGTTCCTTCGGATCATAACTGATTAGGAATAGTTGGTCCGTCATCCCAAGCAATCAGTATTAATTAAGAAGTTAGCAATCAGTATTAATTAAGAAGCTTAGGAAGAAAGGGTGTGTATTAATTAAGAAGCTTAGGAAGAAAGGGTGTGTATGTTCTGTAATTCTGGAAAAGTAGAAACATAAAAACATTTCATTTTAGAGTGTGAAGCCTTCAAAGACAGTAGGGACAACTATATAAGTATGTTGAGAGTTAGCTTTTGGAATAATTTATTCAGCTAGGAGAAGTTGAACAGGAAGTGTGAACGCATAAGAACCTCATCTTTGTCAATCAAAATGTGTTCTAAGCGCACTTCTTCCCTCTTGGTCATCATATTGTGCCAATAGATATCTCAAGGTGTTCTCAGTTGTAGCTATGTAGAGCAACAAGGGTTGATCCATCAAGTTAATTTAAAAAAAAAAAATGAATTTAATGGTTAAAAACATGTGTTTCCTCCAATTTGAGTGGGTCTAATGGTTAAAAACATGTGTTTCCTCCTTGAAACTCTAGGTTCAAATCCATAGGAATTAGGGTATGTATGCCTATACAACTATAACACCTTGTTTCCTCCAGTCTGTAAATATAACTATATGGACCTAGGAACTACGGCAAACTTAAAAGTATAAATGTTTGATTTGATGGACCTTTGTACAAAAGGGTCGATGAATGTAAAATGTTATTCTAATAGAAAATGGTTACGTGTGGCATGACTATTGAAAGAGGGGATGTGCTAAGAGAAAAAACCAGGAATGGTTGTGTTAACCTCCACCGAACCAGTACCATGCTGGAATTAATTGCTCAAATTAGAACAATCCTTTGACCTAGGAATGAATTTCAGTCGGGATGGTAGGTGGAAAGACCTCCTCAAGAGTTAATGAGGGGATGGGGCAGACCGTCCATCCGTAAGGCTTCCATACCTGACCACAGACTAGGAATTCAAGCCACACGCAATCTTGCTGAGGAAGGCAAGAAAGGAAGCGGGGTGGGTAGAGGGAAGACCTGCGAAAAATGCAGAGAGGAGAGCGAAGTCCAAGGGAGAACTGAAAGAGGAACAGTGAGTTCTGATCACAAAAAAGAGAGATTGAGCCGGGAGAAGGAGGGTAACTTTCGTCCTTATCTGTTTCTGTATTGGGAGAAGGAGAGTAACCTTCGTCCCTAACTTTCGTTGAGCTCGAAGTAAGAGATTGAATCTCAAGCATCGTGGCTCAAGCTCATGGGTGGCCAGTGATAAATCCATTGGGAGTGACTGAGCCTATGGTTGGGAGGAAACGAGCACCCCTTTCAGCAGTCGCATCATGCCTTATCGTTCTGATAAGTGTTTTCTTGCCTTGTGCTTTGAATTGTAATAAATGGATGCACGCAAGTATTTATATGTCTATAAATGGTTATTTTCTATATTAAATGATTAAGTTATGAGCATGCGTTCGTTCCCTTGAGAACCTATACTTCTGCTTGTTTCTTCCACATGCTCCAGTTTAATCACTCGAAGGCGCTTTCCCCAGGGAATTACATCATCGTTCTAAGAGTCGGAGCAAGCCTCTTGGCATAGCTACCGTTTTTGTAACCTCACAAGTTACCTTGCCTTGATTTAGAGCTTAAAGCTCTGCGAGTTGGGAAGGTGTTCCCTTCAGACCAGTAGTCTAGGAGACTTTGAACTCACACCTAAGTCCTTAACCAAAAAACCCGACTAAGAGCGGGGATCATAGCCAAAGAGTTATCTGAAGATCCACGTGACCTGGGTCTAGGAACCTTGTGTTGAAATTACTAAGACAACTAAGAGGGGGGGG
>ML848134.1:0-12527 GCA_009831015.1 Picea engelmannii | reverse complement strand
GAAATCTGTTTTTAAAGTGTCACTGTTTAGACTTTCTTTTGCCTCGATTACTGGTAAAGGTGAAAAATAAATTTTCCCCTTCATATACAATGCTACAATTTCTCAGATCTCGCTCTGATACCACTTAATGCAGCTGGTGTTAGTGAAATGAAATTGATAGAGCTAAACTTAGCTAACTGTCACTAAGTTGGCAATTCCGTTCTATTTGACAGGATTCTTATTGAATTTGGCGAATTAAGCACTTTTTGTTTTTCTAGCACCCAACGGAAATATTTTATACATTATGCAAAGCGCCTCACAACTTATATGATATGACCGTAACCCCAACGGAAATCACTACTAACACTGTCTTTATACTTACCATAATATTTCCGTTTCCATTCACCGATGGACATGTGGCCTCAACGGAAATCACAAAACGCATTGAAATTTGAACCATCCACCTTCCGCTGTGACCTGGGCCGTCTATTCTTTGTTACTGGACTCCGTTCAGATCTTAATCGTCCATATCCTGGATAGTTGACACCGTCGATCCTTGATCTCCTCGAGTTATACTCTGCTTTCCACCATGAACCCCGATACGTACAGAATGAAAATATCAACTCGTTTCAGTATTGTTTCGATTCCAAGGGTCTTTAAACAATATTGACAGGTCGTATATATATTCTAACAATTCATATGCAGATGAAGAGGATTTCTCACATATAAGAATGTTGCATAATATATGGAAACTTTTATTAATGAATTCTGTCTTTTTTTTTCTCTGCAACAATCCTGTGCATTCTCTCTCTCGTGCCCTCTCATCCCTTTTACAAATCGACTTGGTTTGCTTAAATACAATTCAAACTTAGGTTTTCAGATCCACAAAGTCTGGATCGAATCTACTTAGATCCTACAGTTTCTGCTTGTAATCCTAACTTCTCCTACAGCTATTACATTGTTGGTATTCGAGATCCTTTGACCATTTATTAAATTTGAACTAAATACAACAAAGTAAATTTAAGAGCACTCACTCTCTTTAGTAAAATTTGGTTTTGACTCTCAACAGCCATAGATATTCTAGAACGGTGAGCTTATGCTCCTGCATCATGTACTAATTCCATCTTCATTGATGTACTTGCCATCAATGACAAGCATTCGCTATCTATTAAATATTTGCCAACACCTTGGAGCTCGAAGCTCTGAGATGTCAAATTGCACGATAGTCAAGTCGAACCTTGCAATCGCTATGAACTGTCGATCTATAAATGAAGATCGAGGGTGGGAAATCATTGTGGAGCGCGAAGGTGAAAGTAGCGGACACGCTAGTTTGCGGCCTGTAATTCACCATTGTCGTTGATGTCGTCGGGCTGGAAGATCAACGACTCTGGTTCGACCAGGTTGGGAGAGTACTTCTAGATTACGGAGGTTGAGCTCTCTGATAAAGAGCATGCACGTTGGGACCCCGCAATTGCTGTGAACTGTCGATCGACGAACACCTTGGTATCGGTCAGATCATGATTTCCAGACCCTGAATAGTTGCAATATGGGTGGTCATGAGCCCTTTTGGAAATCCATGGAGTAACGGAGTCCCTCGGTATCATCAGTCCGAGATAATAAAAAAAAAAGCTCAGAAGAGATAGCGTTTTCAAGAGCGAATGCGGGACCCAATATAGTCGGACTCGCAGGAGGAACGAAGGTTGAGGCCTTTGAACATTTACCAAACTCTTCCAAGTCAGAAGAAGTCAAAATCTCAGGAGGAGGAGCGACAACAGTCGGCAGATCGGTTACGGGGAGAAACCTGGACCGTTAGATCAACGTCCAATGAAGCAGAGGAGAAGCGTTGGGAAGGAACAGATCCTAGTCGTTGGATCTGAGCGCAAAGGGATGTTAGTCATCCGATCTAAGGTAAAGTGCACGAGTTTTAACATTTGTGTGCACGAGAGGGTTGAATGGCCAAGGTCCCGAAGTCCTGAAGTGAATTGGGACCGTTCATCGGCAAGAGGGATAAGTGGCGCAAGATCTACAACTCCTAAGCGAGAGCTTGTGGTCAAGGAGAGAGCGGAATCGTCGAAGACTCGAAGTAGATCCTGACCATTGATCGTCAGGAGACACGTGTCAGCAGTGTTGATATTATGGTAGCTGCGGGAGGTATTTACTTCCATGTGTAAACATGACAAGAATAAAATATTCTGGGAAGCAAGAAGAAACCCTAATGAGTTGGCTAATAACCCTAGAAGACAAGTTGGCTCAAGAAATTAATTTGTATTAGGTTATTAGCCTCCAAGAGAAGAAGTCGGCCTGAAGAAATAATATATACAGAGTAAACAGGTACCCAGAATGAGAAGTCGGCCCAGGCAGTTAGCCAGAATTAGTATAAATACAGGAGGCCAATCTTCATTCTAGCAGGCATTCTCAAAATTGCAGAGCAGCACTTGTGCGCACTGCAGTTGCCTAGTTTGTGCACAAGTTTGGAGGAGAGTTGTCATTGCAGCTGCTACAGCTAGCAAATTTCGGTTTTGGCTTGGACTATCTTTTGATTATGGTTTGGACTATCTGATCAACTCTTGTTTGGTTTGCTATCCTTGGGGAAAGGTGCGCTACCCTTTGTTTGGATATCTAGCCTAGGGTTTGCTTCCAAAGTAATTCTTTGTCAAGGTTAAGGTGCTCAGAGGGTGGCTTCGGCCTATGGTTGGGTGACAATAGTGATATTGTCGATGGTAAAATGAGCACATCCATTATATTCTAACAGGTTATGGGCCCACACCTCCTTCATTCAGTCTAACTGTTGGAAGGAAGCATAGCCATAAGGATATTAAGCTCGTTGAAGAACTGCCACTAGGGTTTACAGTAGGAGAAGTCACCAAAAGCACTGTCGCTAGGGTTACTAGCAAGTGCAATTGAAAAAACCCTAATCCTCTTATTGAGGCACCTTAAGTGAAGGGATTGACTTGATTTTCGGATAGACCAGTGAGCCCTAGCCTAACGCATCTCCTGGTACTCTCAGCAAGCCAAGACGTCAAGTTTGAGTTTTTGGTCAAATCTAGGGTTGACCAAGGCAACCATGACTTACTCTATGAAGTCATAAAACAAGTTAGATGGAGCTTCTAACTTCATAGCGTGGAAGACAAGGATTGACCTCATCCTCGCCAAGAATAAAGTGTTGGATATCGGGAAAGGAAAGATCGTGAAACCATAGTTTGAAGAAGGAAAAGAGAAGGAACCACATAACGTTACAGTTATGGATAAGTTCAAAGACGGTGACATCAATGCCATGAGTATCATAGTGGACTCTATAAAAGATCACTTGATACCCTACATCTCCCATCTTGACTCGTCGAAGAAGATGTATAATGCCCTAACAAACCTCTTCTCAATCAGAAACATTGGACAAGTAATGAGTCAGAAGAATGAGCTCTGCGACATGAAGATGAATGATGATGACAGCATAACATCATACTTTGTGAAAATATCTCAGTTAAGAGATCGACTACAAGCTATTGAAGAGATCATTTCAGAGAAGGAATTGGTAAACATAGTACTCAATGGTCTTCCCAAGACATGGGATGTATTTGCTGCAAGCATGAACACAAGGAAGGAGTATCCTACATTTGAAGAACTTTGGACTTGTTGTGCTCAAGAAGAATCAAGGATCAATGCAAAAGGGAAACCTCAAAAGAAGTATGATGATTAAGCCTTCACAACAAGATTCAATAATTTCAGGAACAAAAGGAAGTTTGAAAGGAAGCCAAATCAAAAGAAGGATATGTCAGAAATACAATGCTTCAACTGTCGAAAATATGGTCACTACAAGAATCATTTTCCCGAGCTAAAGAAAAGGAAGGAGACACTCGAAGCATCAGTTGCCGAAGAAAGGAAACCCTCAAGGAAAACCAAGCAGGATAAAGCAGACTTCTTCCTCTAAAGACAAGGTAACAATATTCTTGATAGTTCTTGTACATATCTTGTTTGCATAATCTCTGTACATATCTTGTATATCTATCTCTTAGAAGATAATATGTTCCAATAAGAACTATACCTATAAGATAAGGATTGCTATCATCATGACTACAAGTCAGACAATACACATGAAAGAATGAAGTACATCAAGCAAATCATGTGGAAGTTATTACATAAGTAACAGTTGCAAGATAAGTCGAAATCAACAATCAAGAAGAAATTGGAGAAAGACTTATGACACCTTGCAGAAGGCAATAAGGATGAAGACGGAAGCATGGATTATGTTAGATGGAGGGAGTCGATTATATACTTCCAAAAGAAAAAAGAAAAAACATGCACTCATACACGAAGCAAAGATTAGGAGGGAGCTATTCCTATGATCCATTGAAGATGATGTAGTATATATCCATGGTAGCAGCCATGAAAAGCAGTACGTGTTCAGTTTGACTTCAGAAGAAGCCTTCTTCGAAAAGAAGCCTTAAAGTATCCTTGGTTGTCCATCCAGATCCATGATCCTACGATGAAAGGAAGAAGTTGGAATCTTCAGAGCATGTAATCTATAGAAAACTCCATGAACCCAAGAGCTAAAGAAAAACGTGAGGAAGAACATGAAGATTCCAAGAAAGAAAGAGAAGCCAGAACAACCAGTCATTATATTGAGAATCACAAGATTACCAGCCTGATATGAACTCACTAAAAGCAATCAAGCAAAGGAACTGAAAGTTGTGATGAAGAACAATGTATATGAATGAAATCATTGCAAGATCTAGAACTAGAGTTTCTCCCAGATGGAGAAGAAGACTATGATGATTACTTGTTCCAGTAAACTAGACATACCTCCACATGAGTCATTATATCATCCGCAATATCCATGAGTTGGAGATCTACATTAGATGAATGCAAAGACTATTCTCTAGAGCAATTGAACAAAGAGCGTATGAAGAGCAACCTCGAGGCTTTGAGGCATACCAGAAAGAGACCCTTGTATGCAGATGGAAGAAGACAACTTGGTGGAGAACCTCCAATGCACAACATAAGCGTGGTGAAGATTTTCTATAACAAAGATATTGTATCAGAATGGTTACTCAGAAGCTTAGGATGATGGATCGCTAATCCATGACAAACTCCCATGATGGCCAAAGAAGTACCACTTGGATATGTTCTAGTTTGACCCTTGCCACGATGTTGTGAGCCAACAAGAACCAAAGAGGAATCCAACAATGATATACTTTATTGATCAGAGCTATATAAAGCCTTCAGAGAATACCAGTGTTCCAGACAGACCAGAGTACATTGAGATCAAGCATTACACTCTTCGTGATGAAGTCCATAAAAGAGAAAGTGGTTCTCAAATATATATCTCCAAAGATGTGGTAAAGCCTTTGTCCAATATAGAAAAGTTTGTGTACTCAATCTAGAGCTCGTGGAGACGACTTCCCTATTGAAAAAGGAAGAGATGACTCCCAGGTTGGAAGGGAGCACTAATGTGTTATTGATTTATGGACAATCATTTTTCAGTTCAAAAAATGGTCCAGGTTGAGCAGTTCCTTTCCAGTTTGGAAAGTGGTTTGAGATTTATGATGGACAAGCATTTTCCAGTTCGGAAAATGGTCCAGATCGAACGGTCATTTTCATAATGAAAATGGTTTGATGGATTGTTGATGTACCATAGACAACGATTTCCCATTATGGTTAACATGGGGAATAGTCTAGGGAAGTCTCTCTTCTTAAGGGTTACTCAAGAAGACTCGCCTGCCTCACCGGACAATGATTTCCCATTGTGGTTAACATGGGGAATGGTCCGTTTTGGAGGTTGGTGCAGGACAATCATTTCCTTTGGAAATGGTTTGGATAGTCATTCTTTAGGGAAGATTCATTCTCTCCAGGTTACACTTTGTTTAGTGCCAGAGGAATGGCCCAGGGTGGGGAATGGTCCAGGTTCAACAATCAGGGACAGACATTCCTTAGGGCAGACTCATTCTCTCCAGGTTGCACTTTGTTTAGTGCCGAAGGAATGGCCCAAGGTGGGGAATGGTCCAGGCTCACAAGTCGGGAAAACTATTCTTCCTTGCTTGAGAAGAATAGTCCAGATAGCTCATCATTGATGTTTTACCTTATGAGGGCAGATGCTCTTCCAAATCTCACAGATGTGAGTGGAAGAATGGCCCAAATGATTCAGTTTATATCATAACAATGTTTTCTGTGTAGGTTGATATCAAATGATTGTTATGGAGACTGTATGTCTTCGGACATTAGATGTATACTACTATGGTGGATGTGTTCTATTGATTGTGACTATGTGTCATCGATCAAGTATCTATGTGTTACTTGGTGTGGCAGTGTACCACTAGATTGTAGTTGTGTACTACTATGGATAGACACAATTGTGTTCTATTGAATGATATTGTTCCAAGGACTATCAGCAGTGTTGAAAATGATTATCAGCTAGATGGATGATCAACGGACACAGATTTCCCAGACGAAAAATGGTTCAGGATATTTATTCTTCTAGGACACATGTCCATATTAGAAGAATGGCTCTTGTGTCACTCTATGGTGTGAGTGACTTATCCAGCATCATGTCTAATTACTCAGATGGAGTATGGTTTCGAGAGATGATGCAATTGATGACACTGATGGTGATGATGGTGCTAATGATATAGTCATAAGATAGTCTATACAACTATGTTGATGCTACCAGGTGAATGGTATGTTTGTGCTCAAGACCATTACCTGTAATACCTCCCTAACTAGGAGGGAGTGTTGATATTATGGTAGCTGGGGGAGGTATTTACCTCCATGTGTAAACATGACGAGAATAGAATATTCTGGGAAATAAGAAGAAACCCTAATGAGTTGGCTAATAACCCTAGAAGACAAGTTGGCTCAAGAGGATAATTTGTATTAGGTTATTTGCCTCCAAGAGAAGAAGTCGACCAGAAGAAATAATATATACAGAGTAAATAGGTACCCAGAATGAGAAGTCAGCCTAGACGATTAGCCAAAATTAGTATAAATACAGGAGGCCAGTCTTCATTCTAGCAGGCACTCTCAGAATTGCAGAGCAACACTTGTGCGCACTGTAGTTGCCAAGTTTGTGTACAAGTTTGGAGGAGAGTTGTTGTTGCAGCTGCTGCAGCTAGCAGATTTCGGTTTTGGCTTGGACTATCTCTTGATTATGGTTTGGACTATATGTTCAACTCTTGTTTGATGCGCTATCCTTGGGGAAAGGTGCACTACCCTTTGTTTGGCTATCTAGCCTGGGGTTTTCTTCCGGAGTAATTCTCTGTCAAGGTTAAGGTGCTCAGAGGGTGGATTCGGCCTATGGTTGGGTGACAATAGTGATATCGTCGATGGTAAAACGAGCACATCCATTATATTCTAACAAGTAGATCATTAACTCTGAAGAAATCACTTCGAGAGTTTCAATTGAGAGTTGAAACTCTAGAAGCCCGGAGAGCCAAAGAGTCGAAGTGAATCTCAACCGTCAAATTGAAAGGGACATGTGGTAGAGATTCGTTGTCCTTGGGTGAAAGCAACCCGAAGACCCGAAGAGAATCTTGACCATCAGATCCAGAGGGCATGTGGCGTCCGATCGCAAACTCTAGGTGAAAACACTTCGGGAGAACGCGATGGATAAGAGTTTGAAATCGCCAAAGCCCGAACAACCGAAGCAGTTGGGAGTCGTCAATCTGAAGGACACATGCCATCAGATTGCAAACTATGGATAGAACGTTCCAAAGGAAATGAAGCAAGGAGGATTTGAAGTTTGAGATGTCCGAAGGCTGAAGTCCCGAAGTAGACGAAATTCATAGATTTAAGGTGGATGCGTGGCACCAGATCTAGCACTCTGGGTATGGAATACTCCGGAGGAAAGTAGAGAGTGAAAGCATCAGAGTCCCAAAGTGGAATCTCCACCTGAAGGTCGTTGATCCAGTCTTGGTTGAAAAGCGCTAAAGACCCGAAGTAGGTCTTCATCGTTGATCACCAGGAGGGGTACGTGTCGATGGATCGACGTCTCTGGGTGAATCGCACTGGGGTTTCAGTTGAGAATTGAGACTGCCGAATTCCGAAGACTCGAAGTGAATTTGGACCGTCTGATCTAGAAGAGACGTGGCATAAATCTATGGACTCCGGGTAAAGCCCCGAAGTAATTCATAGCCACTAGATTAAGGGGGACATGGCAGGAATCTATGGATTTCAGGTAAAGACCCGAAGTAAGCCTCGATCATCCGATTCAAGTGGACATGCGACATAAATCTGCATACTTCGAGGGGAATTAAAATTTGAGACTTGAGACTCTCGAAGTACGAAATCGCGAAGCAATCAATGCCATTGATTAAAGAGGACACGTGGCAGGAGATCTGTCACTACGAGAGAAGGCAAGGGTTGAGAGTTGAAACTCCCGAAACTCAAATCACAAAATAAATCACAGTCGTTGATTTAGAAAGGTTAGATCTGATCGGTAGATTCAGAAAGGATAGATCTGAGTCGTCAAGTTCAGAAGCACTGTCAAGGTTGTGAGATAGACGGTCTCGTCACATTGCGGGGACCGAAGGTGCGTGAAATTTAAAAACTTGAAGGCGGGCCACAATCCAGACCATGATTTTGGAGAAAGGACATGTGGAGGCTCAAGGTGAATTGCGGGGCGAAAAGTAGTTTGGTTTCAAACCACCCTTGGTCGTGCCCACAATCGTGTGGTTACGTAAGGCCATCACCCAAGGTCATATCAAGGAAGGGGCTTATTAGAAAAGGAGTTAGCACCCAGAATCCAAGATTTCATAGGTGCAAAGAGGAGGATCGCGGGCACCTTTAGACCTGCACCAGGAAATCAAAAGGTGATAAAATATGCATAATAACAACAAGATGGCAGAAAAGGATCACTAGCCAACACACTCAATGTATTCACACCAATGGTACATATTTATAGTACAATGGGTGATGCCACCTCATAGAGAGATTTGCTCTAGATCCTAAAATCATGCATGATGACTAGGCTAGGCAATCTTAACTAAATCACTAGTCATCATTTGAGGATATATTACTAATATCCTAAATGAATAATACAAATATAGGTGACAATTTAGACTTAGTGATTGGTAAAGGTAAACCATAGGCTAACAAAAGGGTCTGTGTCTAATTACAGAACGAGACCATCAAGGTCTCAAAGAGTCGTTTGGCTCCAGAATCAGAGATCCTTGACCGGGAGGTTGGACTAGTTCTCCGACCTTCCAAATTAGAAACCATGGATGGAGAATTTGTCCTTTAAGAAAAGCGATTTTTTTTTTATGCCCCATCGTGGGTGTGTTACAAATTGGTATTAGAGCATGTTTACAACACTTGGACTGCTTGGGCTCATGTACAAGTCGCGTAAGGAGGTATCATTAACTGCATTTACTCCTTGAGGAGAAAGACTGCATATTGAACTTGTGATTTTGGGAATTCTTGTTGAATTTCAACAGAAGAATTTCTTTAGCCCTTTGTCAAAGTGATAACTATTCTTACCGGAGTAGGGATATGCTAATTAAAATTTATTATAAGACTTGAATGTGGATAGCTGAAGGTGGCAGGGTTCTGTCAAGAGCAGCTGAAGCCCGAAGGATGGATGACTTGGTGTTCGTAAGACTACTTCTAAGCATGGGCAGTCGGAACCTCAAGCACCGATGATGGTTGATTATATAATGGTTAATACTTTTGTGGGCTTAAAGGAATCTGATAGGATCAGGTAGGATGCTTGGCAGTTATAGTTACTGCTTGTATAACTCATCATGACTAGAGAAAGGTGATATGGGTAAAACCCTATGGACGTTGAGGCAAGGAGGTTTTCTTGCTAGACATTGTCGCATAAAGAGGAAAGTGACCCTGGTTGGTTATTGCCATGAGAGAAGGCAACATCAATATGAGATATGATTGTGAGATTAGTCCTGTAAGGGACCGAAAATCTCAAACTAAAGGACACAGATGATGAAATTAAATTATTAAGTGAATGAATGAGGTAAAAAGGTGCAAGAGATGCACCTATGTATACACGAATGTGTATACATGATCATAAGGATGATTGGAAGATCCTTGGGAAAAGGATATAGAAGCCTGATATGTCCATGTGTGAATGACATGGAAAAGGCGCAAGCAATAAGCTAGCATGCTGAATACTTAGTTGTGTTTAATTATGCTTGAGTGCATGGGTTTAATGCATTGTGAAGCTTCTTAATATGAAGCCTGATATCAATACCATTTAGCTATGAATGATATTAAACGTGCAAGTGATGCACATGTATGATGAAAGAGTATAGTTGTAGGCACCATATGGTTGCCCTGATGAGTGAAATATAAAGCAAGAATTGCTCTTGTCCAGATTAAATGAATACTATGGATGCATGGTTGACTCCATTCTGAAGAGTCATGAAAGTTTTGTTCCAAATAATAGCTTGAGAGGAATGGATTCCCTTTTCCTCAGAGAATACTATTATAAATAGATGAAAGAGTAAACGAGCAAAGGTGTTCTGATTGTCATGATAAGAGGCAAATGATTATGCCTTTGAGAATCACATGAGAATGATTGTGAACGATCAAGAGTTGACTGATTTTAAAGTAGAAATGTATGTGGTTAAGTACATCATGGACGTAATTAAACAAAACCAGAATATGTGTGGATACATAATCTGGATGCATGAAAAAAAAATGCATGTTTATATTTCTTAGAAAATGCTTAGTAACAAGCTTAATCTAATTCAAGGTTGGGGCCATCGCAGATAGTGATGGATATGCAATAAGGAAGTTGCATGCTGAAGAAGTTCCCTGTGGAGGAACTGTGTGAAGACTCTATCAGGAAAACAAAGTCACAACCTTAGTAAATGCTGAGAAACTGAACAGTGAGCTACAACCTTATATATATATATATATATATATATATATATAAGAATCCTGGATTACATTTTGAAAGCATCATGTAATGAATAGAAGACTAATGAATGAATAAAGGAGTATGTTTGATTGAATAGGCTTGGTTGAAGCCATGTTAAGAAAAGGTAGTGAGGTCTTTAGAGATAACGCGACTGGGTTGAAAAGTCCTAGGCGGTGTAGAAAGAATTGGAAGAAGGGGAGATCCCTTAACTCCTTTATTGCTATGTGTTATGTTTCCTCTGGAATGAGAAAGTTGCTTTACTGATAAAGGTAAATTTCTTGACACCATAATGATGATGATTGTATTACTGCAGAAACAGTTGAGAATTGTTTGTATTGCAGTCATGGAAACCCTCGAAGATATTGTGATGAAGTGCATAAAGATATGCTAGGACATTGTGAAGAAGTTTTATGGATTTGAATGTTATGATACATGCATTTTAATTGATATTACAACTAATGATGCATGTTGTGTATAGAAATGAATTGGAACTGTTGAGGAAGACAGTTACCGATAATGGGCAACCTCAAGTAGAGGGTGACCATGGGAAGGCTGCGGTCGAAAGATTGTTGACAGCAGAGTGAAAATCCCGCTAAAGCACCGTTGATGAGGTAAAGATCAGAAAGAGGGTGCTCTCAGCCAAGAACATGTATAAAAATGTTCATGCTTATGTGGCTCAAGGTATGAATAGATAGGGGTGAGAATCCCTTCTGAAATATTTTGTTGTCCCATGTTATGCACATAATTTTGAAAGGGAAATTGTATGCCCTGGATACCCAATTAGGGTATGACTCGGGAAGGAGAACTTGAATGTTGGAGGTGTGAACCTCTGGCAGTGAAGACTAATTGTATGATGTAATAACATTTGAACCAAATGATCTCTGTTGACTCAAAAGGTCAAAAACCTTTACTAAGAAATCGTAGAAATCCCCTCGATCAACTACAGATCAAGATTGTGAGGATTGTGAAAGAAAACCCTGGTTGAATTGGGTTAATCAAGAACCTGACAGAGGAGATGAATGTGAGCCGTTCATCATAAGGAAACTGATCTCATTCGTCAGATTGACTAGAGTTAACGGATCAGACGCTAGTCGTTCAATAAGATTGACAACCTGTATTCACTATGGAGCGCGAAGGAAGAATTAACGAACATGCTAGTTCATGGACCACAATCAACCTACACCGTTTATCTCGTCGGGGTGGATGATCAACGACCACGATTAAAAGAGTTGGGCGAACACCTTTCGGATTATGGAGATTGAACTCTCTGATAAAGAGCGAGCTAGTTAAGGTTACGCAATCCCTTGAAGCCAATGGATCCGGAGAAAGACAGATCTTCATTGTCGCATTGCAGACAAGAGGTTTAGCCAGGATCATAGCACCTGGACACGGAAGTCGAAAGGGTAGTACCTAAAAATAATAGAGCTAAGGTCATAGCTCTCGATCGCATGGAGAGAATATGGAGTTCCTCTGGGCCAATCAAGGAAGATAGAGTCTAACACTTTGCATTAGACTATGGTCGCGAGGATTGGTTCTAAGGGAATAAAGGTGCTCATAACTAGCACATTGTATGGATTTTTTCAGTAAGGAAGGAGGACCTTCCAATGTTTTACTTACATTATGTAAGCGTTGAAGGAAAACAAATTGGGTGGCCATAAGTGTTGGCACCCTGGTTATTAATGAA
>ML848133.1:34118-47827 GCA_009831015.1 Picea engelmannii | reverse complement strand
CACACTTAATAGTATCCTATGATGGCCCTCCCATACCTAAACTTGGCAAGTTGCATAAAGTCTTGAGCTAGTGTGAAGTTTGAAGAAGATACTTGGGTGAATTGCTTACATGGCTTCTGTATTAAGTGATGGCTTACTTGGTATGACCCTAATGACTATTGTATCTTGTATCTTGTACTTGTTGGTTTCACCTGACTTTGTTGGCTTTGTTTGATCATGATGCACTTTGATATGGTCCTTTGGAAGACGCTTTCATCCTTGTACCTAGGACGTTATCCACTTTTAAGAGGACGTTGCACACCCGGGATAGAGTGTTGGGTCCTTTGATGATTTAGCATGCCCTGGGGTACCTTTCACACATCCTGGGCCTTGGGACGCTGAGTAGATGGGCTTTATGTTGCAGATAAAACTTGATGGTCACTTAGAGGGCAAGGAGCCCCTCAGCTTGGGCAGGACACCCCAGAGCATATTAGTGTGTTGTTTGATCATGTTGCACTTGGAGACGATGACACACCTCTTGGGAGAGGTCACAAAACCTTCTTCACCTATGACGTCACACACTAGCTCTTGGACGTTCTACACATGGAGATGATGTCATGCTTTGGATGAGGGTTGAGCCACCCTAGCATGGAGGGATGCTTCTTGACATTGACTTGGTGCTTAATGGTGATGAGACATGACCCTTGGGTGAGAGACACGACCTTTGATGATTGATTGCACCTTTCATGGAAAGATGTGGCCTTTGGAGGCACCTTTTCACCTCTTGAAGGATGATGTCATGGCCTTTGGAGGCATCTTTTCACCTCTTGGAGGATGACGTCATGGCCTTTGGAGGCTTCTACACCACACGTGCCACCTTTTGAGGGGATGTTATGTTATATTTTCATTGTATCTTTGCATTTGAGGCTATTTGAGGGGTTGGCTTAGACCTATCTCACTTGTATCATGGACATATTGTATTTTGAGGGGTTTTAGCACTAGATTTGCCTCATATAAAGAGGCAAACGCTACCTCATAGCCAAATCATAACTGACCACCTATGAGAAACACTTCTATTTGCTCTCTTCTCCTCTTTTTCACTACAAAGTACTTGTGCGCACCTCATGAAGGATGATCTTGTGGATGCTTTTTCTTATTTTGGTGGATGATCTTTGAGCTAGGGTTTTCTCATGCATAGCGACTTGGCTTAGTAAGTGTTCTTCAAGTTTAAATGCTTGTTCATAATATATTATGTTGGATGCTCTATTATATGGTTAATTGTTGCATGTTACCTTGTATGCTAGGTTCAATTTTGCTAGAAACCCTAGGAGGGATTAAGATTGTTTATCCCCCTCCCTATTTTCATTCATTTTAATTTGTCAAAGCATTTACGACCTAGTCTAGGGGTTAAGATTGTTTATTCCCCCTAGGGTTTGCCTTTGCTAGTTTAAGACCTAGGGTTTATCAGTGGATAAGCCTTAGGGTTTGGCTAGTTAGTTCACTTAGATTTTCAAGCTAGACGCCAAGAAGAAGAAAACGACACTAGGGTTTATGACGGTATAAACCTTAGGGTTAGTTTCTTTGAGGTTTTAATCCTAGGCCTATGAGGGTATAGTCTTAGGGTTTCAAATCTCTTGCTCTTCTTGCCATCTAACTTCCAATTTAAGGTGTTGCTTGACTCCATTTGCCCAAAGGAAGAAAACGACACTAGTCTTTTGCTTACAAGTGATACAAAACCTTAACAAACTCTCTCTCTCTCTCTCTCTCTCAAAAGCAACTTGTAGGTTAGATATTTTATTTCATTTCCATGCTCATACTAACCCAACGATTTGCATTTTGAGCTATTTTCTTGTAGGTTAGATATTTTATTTCATTTCCATGCTCATACTAACCCAACGATTTGCATTTTGAGCTATTTTCTTGCTGCTGTTATAAAAGTTTGCTACATCCATTAGGGATTAAGCATATTGTTGATAATTAACATAATTCAATTCTCTTAACCTCATGCAATCATTGGTGGATGGTTTGTAAGTATTCTCATTGTTACTAGCTGTATTTTCATCCATTTTATTGCTGATTTAGAGCTGATATACTATTGCTGTTAAAAACTGTTATATTGCTGAAGTACATTGTCTTTTCTGGAAGTTTTATCACAACAACATTTCCTCTTTGATAGCTAGTGCTCCGGGGCTTATTCTCCTTTTCTTAGACTTGGTATTTATCATTGAATGCATTGGAATACATCACATACACACACACACACGATCAATTACCTCGTCTAAACTCATCCTAACTTTACCTTTCCGCCTAGACCTAGTTCATCTCATTAAGTTATCAAGATAGGGGTCGTAGACTTGCCTTTAGCTTGCTATGGGATCCCTTAAGGTCACAAGTGAAGCTTCCCTTGTGTTGGATCCTCATCCATCACTAAAATGAGGGAAGTACTTGCCTAGGTGACAATGGCAATTACTTCCAATTGTTACACAAGTTTAGCATCTTGTGAAGGCTTTGCACAAGTGCTAGATTTTGTTATAACAATTTCAAAAGGAAATTTAAAAGGAAACCTAAAAGGAAACCATCCATGGACCTTATGCCTCCACCATCTCCTGTTGGGAGTGGGAACATCTTCATCCAAACAAAAAACGTTCTTGTTCTTGTGCAATAGGATCGACTATGACAAGGATGTATGGTAAATTGAATCGTGATGATACAAATGATGCCATTGGCAAGTTTCTTTTTGCCAATGATATTATTTTCCATGTTAGTCGTTCTCCTTATTACAAGGAGATGGTCTTTGTAATTGTAGCATCAGGACCCTCATATGTGCCCCAAGTGAACATAAGTTGAGGATAGTGATTTTAGAAAGGCAAGTGTCCAATATTAATGTGCAAAAAGAGCAGATGAGACATACATGGGTGACGGCAGGTAGCTCTATTGTTATGGATGGGTGGACAAACATTGCCAAACGTCCACTTATCAACATCACAGTTACATGCTGAGATGGGCTTTTCTTTCTTACAACTATTGATTGTTTTGGAAAGCACAAAGATGCAACTTTCCAATTTGAGCTTCTTCAAGATGCTATAGAGGAGGTTGGGCCTACCAATGTTGTGCAGGTTGTGACATTTATGCAGTAGTAGTGTGCATATCAAATGGGTCACTAAGTCGGAGAAAATACAAGCATATTTTTTGGACCCCTTGTTCTGTGCATGCACTCAACGATGCAATGAAAGACATTGGAAAAATTCAGTGGGTATCTCTACCTTGGTGACAACTGCGAGAGATGTGTAGATGTTTATCAACAACCACCACACCTCCTTAGCCGTGCATATGTCTCACTTGAGGAAAGAATTCCTCAAGTCCACAGAGACTAGATATACTAGCTATTTTCTCTTATTAGAGAGGACATTGGAGGTGCAATCAACATTGCTAGCCATGGCTGTGACTATGGATTAGAACAGGTGGACAAAATCCAAGACAGATGAGAGGAAGAACACCAGGCTTTGGATATTGGATAATGATTGGTGGACAAATTGTAGTTATTTGGTGTCATTCTTATGCCCTATACCTGAGGTCAATCTCTAGACTGACACAGATTCTCCCAGTCTTGGAGAAATCTATGAGACTTTGGTAGCATGTTGGGTCAAGTGACAAGCATTCGCGAGAAAGAGCTCTCATTAGAGTTCTATAAGAACTAGATTCAACCCATTATTTAGCATATGTGGGATTGAATGAACACACATTTGCACATGGTAGCTTATGCACTCAACCCATAATGGTATATGGCAAGGCCTGGTAGAATTCTTCCCATTAAGGATCTAGAGATCAAGAAGGGATTTTGAGCTGCCATTACACAGATGCAATGCAGAAGAGGGGAGGACACTTAAGAGATAGTGGATGTAGTTTGTAGGTTTCAATGGTCGCTTCAACAAGCCTGATACGAGGGAAGATCATCTTGACTTAGGCCAAGATGACCGCGTTGTTTGGTGGACCATGCATGGGGATGATGCTCCAGAGATCCAACATCTTGCTATTTGCTTATTGTCTCAGATTATGAGTTCCTTCGTAGGAAAGAGGAATTGGTCTAAATAAAGCTTCATCCACTCTGTCAAGAGGAATAGACTTGCCTCTAGGAGAGAAAAGAGGCTAGTTGCAGTGCACATTGCCTTACATATTGCGCATAGGTAGACACTAGAGTATCGGAGGGGACCGACAACACGATGATATGTGGATCCAAAGGATGGTGCACAGATAGATGAGGAGGATGGACCAGATGAGCTGCAACATGGTTTGGTTGGTGTGCCGTTGGTTACTCATGAGAGTAACTCTAACTCAGATAATGACACTCCCATTGATGGTCCTAATGACTTCATGAAGCAGATGGATGTAGAGGACCAATCAATGGGATTGACTCCTTGATGCTCATTTTATTTTCAGTGTCCATTGTCCATTGTTAATTTTCAGCTTTAACTTTTCAGTCTTGACTCTAGATGCCGATGAACTCAGATAAAGTCTTCGACTCGTCACTCCTTACTATTTTTGAGTAATTTCAATTCACTATTTCAAGCTTTAGTATCTACTATTTTGCTTAGTACTATTTAGAATGATGAATGATGAATCTGAATCAATGTATTTCATTTCTGAATCTGAATTGTGTTTATATCATTTATAGATTGAATTTAGTATTTAGATTGCACAATGATGAATTCGCATGGGATGAATTGTTATTGTTGGGGTTTTCATTTTCATTTTTATAATTTTAGAGATGCCCCCCCTATGTTAGGGACCCTGATGTCCCCCCATCCCCCATGAGTTTCTCTAAAATTTGGGGGGGTGTCTCCACATGACCCCCATGTGTGTTTCCCCACTCTTGTATCCTATAAACTCGGTGGAACATTGGTTCTATCTATTTCATTGCTCTAAGCTGTGTTTTCCCTTCCCTGTTTAGCTACATACCACATTGTTGATTTTTCAATAAGATAGGTTAAGCACGAAGTTCATTCCATTTTTATCATTTAACCATAACCATAAATGTTGCAGCAACCAAGATCACAAGAAGAAGCACCATTTATAAGAACACAAGAAGTATCCTGGGAAACCCTTCTCAACAAGGGAAGAAAACCCAGCCAAATCCTTTGCTATATTCCTCAAGAGAAAGACCTTCACCACCAAGATAAACACTAGCACACAAGAGGGTGCTCAAACCCTAGAACTCTAGCGCCCAAGAGAGGTGCACACCTTTTCCAAAGAAGTGTACTTGCTGAAATTTCCAAACTCACATGAAAAGATATGTTTCCCCAATGGGGAATTTACCTTTACTTATACTAACCTAATCCTGTCAAGAGAAGTGTCTATTGGCACGACAGGGCCGACCTCACTTAGCTTATAATATAATTAATATTAACCAGATTAATTATCTTTCACATTAATTACCAGTCACATTAAGGTAGGGCCGACCTGTACCCTTTACATTACAATTAGGGTTACAGGCAGGTCTGACTCTTGTACAATATAGCAAAGGATCTAATACACCCACTAGTGCTCATCCACTAGGGGCACATCCATAGGGATGTCCATATCTCTGGCTCACTGCATTACACAGGAGAACCAGATCTTCACACGTTCACCTGTGCTCGTCCACAAGCACGTCCACTCTACAGATCTTCTTTCCCACTGCCTCACACAGGAGAATCATCTGGAGTTTTCTCGTCAACTCTGCTGCTTAGAGGAGGCTAATACATCATCTTCATTTCTGTTCACATGACGATGCACCCAGCACATTGGGATTTCACATGTTCACCTTGTGCTTAGCCACAGGAACGTTTAACTCGACAGATCGCCTTTCCCACTGAATAATAATCTGGAGTTCTTCTCAACTCTCTGAATGGAGGAGGTCATCTCTACGTTCCAACTCTGTCTCAGGCAGGAACCACGTACCCTTCTTTAGGGGCTTTCTCTCAGGTTTGTAAGCTGAGAGAAAGACTCACATTGCTGCAATGATCCACATCTCACAGGTTTCTAAGCTGGAGAATGTCTCACATAGTTGCAATCATCAACAACCCTTCCATACCGTTTGCTCCATTTTGTCCTTCGATAGTGTTTGTTGCATTTTTCTTTCAATCCTTGTCTTTTAATGTTTGTCTCATTTAGTCTTCTTTGTTTGGTAGATTTATTCACCCGGTCTTCTTTTTTCTACTCTTTTGTACAACTTTTGTGTCTCCCTTTTTTCCTTTATGTTTGATTTTAGTTTGTTTTTTGGTAAAGAAAATAATTATAGTGAGATATAGCTCCCATAGTAGAGAGTCTCCAGTACTATGGATTGGTTGAAAACAAGACATTCAAAACAAACATGCCCTTTTTGACTAGAACCGAACAACCCCAATACTGGACATGTAAATAAAAGACTATCAACAATGTCCATTAAATTGACACCTAGTAGTGAATTAAACCTAGGCACCAAAAGCATAAAAAGCTAACACTACTTGTGCAGAGAGTGTTGTGGAAATCTCAACACTTGGAGGGCCTTTCTTCTTCTCATGGTTGGAAGATATTCTTCCATGAATATTGGGTCCACGTGCTTCACCACAAATTCCACTTGGTCCTTCAGGTTGTTGCAGATGCTTTTCTTTAAGGCGTCATCCTTTGTCTTGTATTTATCTTCAACTTTAACCATAGCCAACACAACCATTTTCTTGGGCAGGACTACAATTTTTTCTTCAATTTTGCTTGTTGTCACATTCATTTCATCTTGTCTCAGAGCCTCCTCCCAAATTTACATAAAGCGTTGTACTGCATGTCCGTAATGTTATCACTTGAAGTTGGAAGGGATCGATGGATATTTAGGGAAAGTGCCAATGTCACCTCGCATAGTCCTTCCTAGTTTGGGCTAACGCTTGCTAGCATGAAGGGGAATCCCTAGTAATTTGAAACCAAAACTATTCAAGCATACTGATCCAAAATGGATTTGAACCAACAAATGGGTGTAAGAATCAGTGCCTATAAGAGACAATTTATGAAGGTTGGCTAAACTATGTAAAAGACAATGTAAATGTAAAGATGGATGAGACAAAAAAAAGCAAAAATAGAGGAAAATAGAGAATTAAATGAAATAAGAAAAATGAATAGGAGAGAAGGCTGAGAAAGGGGAAATGAAGGGTCATGGTTGTTGGCCTTCCCCTTACCCCCTCGTTAACCCCTAGATTTTCACCCTTGAAAATCTTGAGGATTAGGAGCCAACATGCATTATTTGGCTGGAATTCATAGATTTTCCCAGAGTTTTAGCACTTGTGTGAGCTAGAGGTTGTTTCCCATCAGAGACAAGTACAATACTAGTATACGGTTGTCTTTGCTTCAGAGATAGAGTTAGCATAGTTTCCCATGGATTTGAGAGAGATTTCTATATTTAGCAGGTGAACCTACTTTTTAGGAGACAATGACTGGAGACTCATTTGACAGTTTTGAGCATAAAGTATTGGTCCTTGCATGATTCTGAGCCCAATGATACTTTTTCTAGCAGGTACTTTCTATTTTTAGCAGGTTTAGCTCTAGGCTTTAGATCAGGATTCTAAGCTTATAGTATTGATCCTAGTGATAGTCTGTGTCCAGTGAGTCCTTTTCAGGATGACATGTGAGTGCTTTCTAATTTTAGTAGGTGGAGATCAGGGGGTCAGATAATGATTCCGAGCATATATCCGGGTTCCTTACAGAAAATCGAATCCGATGAGCCTATTTCGATCGACATGCAAGGACTTACTATTTCTAGCAGGTGGAGCACCGAGGCTCGCATGTCGATTCTGATTGCATATTTGGAATCCTCATAAAAAATTGAATTCGATGGGCATGATATCATTGACATGCGACGAGATTTCTATTTTTAGCAGTGTCTATTTTTAGACATTTGACACATGGCGGTGTTCTCCTAGTCATCGTGGACATATTTGGTGGTTGCCTCTTGTTGCCGTTCTTATACACACTTGGGGTAACGTGGAAGAAACCTTCAATCCACTTGGTGTGTCCTTGGGGGCAAGTTTCGAGTCAAGGTGCTGTCACCTGATCCTCAACTCCTCCGTCTAGGCCAACTCCTAGCGAAGCCAAGGGGGGTAGTCCCTATGAAAAATAATCTAAGGCTCTTTAACTAAGAAAGCAAAAGAACTTTTAATCTAGGAGTTTATTGCTTGAAATAAAATTAGATCATTTAACACTTAGCATTTATCATCATCATAAAGTACTTTGCTCATAAGACATTCATAAATCAAAGGATACACTATCTGCAAGATTTTAAAAAGAAAGTTAGACAAGATGCCTAAGTGTAATTGTTCACATAAGATAAATAGATATACTTTTTAACCAGTGCCTTAAAGGGAGTCATGGGCAGTGTAGATCGAATATTTTATTAAGGTAAATTTTGTATTTAGTTAGTGAAGAGTGTTTGGCCCCTTAGGAGGCTAGCTCTTTGCTTGGACTTGCTGAGAGTTTGCCGAAACCCAAAAGTGCTGGATGTACAATATGGATAATCCGTCTTACTTCACAGGTCACTTTTAGGCGTTTTCCTCCCAATGAACTAACAACTTCAGAGATTGTCCTATTAAGCTAGCAAGGTTCAATTACTTGATAAGTCCTTGAAAGAGATAAATCATACACCCTACTTTGTAACTGAAATATTTGCACAAATACTTGAAAATGGAAAAATAGAGATTTGCAATAATTAGATTTAAGTACCCTACTTTGTAATTGAGAGAAAGATTTACAAGATACCTTTAGAAATTTAAACACTGTTGCAAGATTATTGAAAAAGAAAAGTACTTGAAGCAAAACTAACTAAGCATGCATGATAGATTTAAGATTTGGTTAACATGCATGAAATTAAGAGTGTTTTTAGTGTGTTCGATGTACTTGACTTGTGTGTTTGATTAATATATTTTAAGCATGCATCAATCACAAGAAAAGAAACCAAACCAACAACACAAGTCCCCCTAACGGTAATGGAGAAACTGGGCACAAAGCTTTGTGCCCGCTTTTATTGCACTATTACAATAGAGAACCAATGTTCTCTTTAATGTTTTAACTTTTTTAGAAAGAAAGGGATCCTTATAACTGGATCGTTTAGAGAAATACAATAAAGAGATAGAAAAAAGGAAAATTTCGTTTGACGAAGTTAAAACCCCCAGGGTGCCCCGGGAGCCTTGATTTTGCCCAAAACTGGCAGAATCTCCTCTTGGACCTGTTACTGCTGCAAGAAAACAACAAACAAACGAAGTTAGAAAATGATGAAAAAAAGTTCTAAACAATAAAAAGTTTATCAAAATTTTTGGAAAAAATTCAAGGCAAAAATTAATATTTTTTGGGACTTTTGACACTTAAAGCAAACTTAACCTAGGCTCTTTTTAGTGACTTCTGTTTGCTGTTTTAAAACAACAAACATAAAACCTCTAAATATCTTAATAAAGAAGTTAAAACCAAGCAATAACTTTGATCTAAGTTCTAGGTGAAAAAGACCAAAAAATTGCTTAAAACTTGACTAGATCTACTCTTTGAAATTGACAAATTATAATTTAGATCTAGAAAACAATGCATGAAGCCTTTAGATGTTTAAAATGAAATTTAGAATTATTCTAAGCAGCGTGCAAATCAAAGAAAAAGATAGGGGAAAGAATTTTATCGAAATTTTGAGTTCCCGCTTGAGCCTGGAACACTTGGGCTATGGGGTGTTCTCTTTGATGTGAAGAAGAGGGAGCTCGATCTTTGAATCTCTTGGACAGTGACGGTTGAAACAACAACCTGTCAATCCTCCAAGCTTGAGGAACCTGCAACTATCTACTTCAATCCTGCAACAAAATTGTTAAAGGTCTTCCCTACATAACAAAGCTCAAACTTGCATGTTAGTTTAACCGAAAACAAAGCATGCGATGTAAAAGTCTATGAGATGAGGAAGAAACAAGATAAATCAAATTAGATTAATCTTATTCTACTGTATGATAGCATACCTTCAAAGCCTTACAACTTAATCACAAAACGAAAATATAAGATACATGTTACCTCATGAAGAAAATTGCATTTAGATCAAAGCATCCACACATTTGAGTCCACACACCAAAGATAGCTCCAAAGTCTTTATTATTCCAAAAATGATTACAACAATAGTACAAATGCTTGCCCAAGATGAACTAGGTTGATGAGAGGTCGACCCTGCAAATAGCATTTGAGGTGATATTTCCAAAGGGGAGATGCGCTAGGGTTAGGGTTGAGGTGTGAGTGAATGGGTAGTGAAGAGGAGATGCACATGAGTTAGAGTGGGGTGGTGTGGAGTGGTGAGAGAGTGAACTAGGGTGAAAAGGGAGTGATGTGGAGTGAAGTGAGGATGAGTGGAGTGAGGTGGAGTGGAAGTGAGAGTGAGTGGGAGTGAAGTGAAGTGTGAGGGAGAGTTGTGAGCATTAGGATGTGTGCCACTCTCCCTAAGTACGCCACTCAAGCATGTGGGGTCGAGTCCCCACTTTGGGATCTCCCCCAAGTCCACATCACCTCAGTTAAGTCGACCTCACCTTTAGCTAACTCGCCTAGGCTTCCAGTTGACTGGGGACAGGAGAAAACATGTTTCAAACATGTTCCCCAGTTCTCCTAAAAAATAGGACTTCAATTTGTTCTTTTATTATCTTTGTGGGTGGCTCTTCATCTTCAATTGTATGGGCATTACCTCTTGTTTCTCTTCTTGTATTCTTCTCGTTTGGATGTACAATGCTTAGCAATATGTCCCATTTTGTCACAATGGTAACATTGATAGGATGAGAAATATTTTTCTCTTCTTTGACCTTTCTGAAACTTCTGGAATCTCCTTGGATGATGAGATTCTTTATGTATGATTTTGTTTTGGGGGTGAGATTCCTTATGAGTTTCTTTCTGGAAGTAAGACTTCTTTCTTCCTCCTTTAGTATGAGTAGCTAGTGCTTGATCTTCATCTCTTGATAGCATTGCTTCTCGGTTAGCTACTCTTGCTTCTTCTTGAACACATTCTTCCTAAAGACTGTCAAATTGTAGTTTCTCCTTTCTGGCACAAATAGTTTGGATGAATGCATCCCAAGGTTTTGTGAGATCATTAAGGGCTGTCATTATAAGTTCGTCTTCATCTATAGTATCTACAATTGCTTCTAGCTGTTCTTTGAATTGTGATATTCTAGAGAAATATTTCTGAATTGTTTCTCCTTTTTGCATCCTTGTACTTTTGAGTTGAGTTCTTAGATTGATCTTCTGATTGATGTTCCTTCCGTCATATAATCTGGTTAGGGCATCAAACATTTATTTTGGAGTCTTCTTTGAAGCCACTTGATGAATCAAGTGATCTTTAATAGAATCTACAATGATTCTCTTGGCCCTGATTGTGTCCTTTTGGTGTTTTGCTTTAGTTGCAGCATCGACAGGTTCTGGTACATCTTCTTTAACGAATCTTGCTAGGTCATTCTCTTCAAGAATGAGTGCAATCCTATACTTCCAGGCATGGAAGTTTTCCACACCTTCTAGTTTGTCAACAAGCTTAGTGCTTGCAGACATCTTTACCTGGAGCTAGGAAAATGACCAAAAATTGAAAATGCTCAGAATTGAATTTTGAGCTTATCAGGAGGTGCACTTGGCCGAGGCGAGTAGTCTGGTTCAGTTAGATTTCAAAAAATCCAAATTTTGCCCCTTTAAACTTGACCAACGGATTTCTGGACTGGTACTTCTGGCACTGGTGAAAACCAGGGTTTTACTTTTCGAGAGTTCTATCCACTGAAAAGGTGCACTGAAGGTGCCAAAGAGTTCCTTGGGCTAGGATGCGCTTTTCTAGATGACTTTTGGGCTGAAATTCCTCTTCAATAAAAACTCTAATTTTCTCGTATGACAACATTGACATTTTTATTTATCCAGTGAAAGATGCTCTCTTCAGCTTAGCTCTGATACCATGTTAAGGTTTAAGCTATTATTAGGTTTCTTTTCAATTTACTAGATAACCATAGCATAGATAAGATCACTGAGAGAAACACAATCACAAGATACACAACATTTACCCTGGGAAACCCTCATGGGGAAGAAAACCCAACAAAAAATTCCTTAATATAGATAGCCAATATAATGCCAAGACAATAAACCAAACACTAGAGAATTTCCTCTACTAAGCAATGCGCCTCTCTCTCTTCCTTCTTCCGACAACTGGTAACTGCAACTTCCTTCAATACTTGGGCACTAAATGAGTGAGCTGAGTGAGTGAACAAATGAGGCGTTGACTTCCTTTATTTATACAAACTGGCAGGTGCTGAAAAGGTGTCTCTTCACTGGGCAGGGCCGACTTGTCTTCTTAGTGGTTAAAACCACTTTAATTAGCCTGGGGGCCGACTTCTCAATTTGCATAATACAATTAGGGTTTGACCAATCCGCAAAAGGGGATTTGGTCAATTACAATGCCCGACATGATCAATCCACAAAAGGGGATTGATCTGATGAATAATAAATAGAATACTCTTTACAGTTACAATATTTCAACACTAGTCTTAGTTGTCCTTTAGGGAAAGGTCTTGATTGTCATTGAAATTTTGCATTTGCATTGTTGCTTTCCATATAGGTTAGATTCCCTCTAACTTAACAAAACTAAAATTAACTCCTATAATTCATGAATCAACTCACATAGTAAGTAGGGTCTACCACCCTTGGCTTCCTTAGGAGTAAGCCTAGACAGAAGAAGTCCAAATGGAGGTGACAGTAGGTTTGGACTTAGGCATTGTGCCTCCAAGGACACACCAAGTGGATTGAGACTTTTCCACGTTGGTAGGTGTGTATAAGGACGACAACATGTTCCATATGGGATTTTCATGAGAAGTAGTTGGTATCGGTAAACAAAAGATCATTTGGCGTAGTCATATTAAAATATGTAGGTAATATGGATTCAAAAGATGAAACTCACTATCTGGATGGAAAAATCTCAAAAAATAAGGTAGTTTAAAAAAACTGACTTGAAAATGGAGTTTAGATGTGAAAGTTATGCCCTTTTTAAAAAAGGCATAAAAGGTAACCAAAGTGCCACATAGAAGTTGGCCCATGTGGTGATGGATGCACAATGAGGTTGTTGAGTAAAAAATTAATTTCCTTTCCTTCTCTAATTTTGACTATAGTTCACTTTTACAAATAAGTTACTTATGAAGTGACCCACTTTTTAAAAATAAGTGAGAATCACCTTTACAATGAAGGTATTTTATAAACTAAAGTTGCATGCAAAACTTAAAAAAGAATATTAAAGTTACTTTATAGTGATTCATTTTTATAACTTAAGTGAAATGGACTTTACAATAAAGTTATGAGATAACTCAAGATTGCATGAACGTTTTCAAAAAGTAACTTAAAAAAAGAACTTGAACTCAAGATCTCTTATAAATAAAGTAACTTTCAACCAAGTGAGCTAATACTTAATATATAACAAATTTGATGGAGGGGGGTCTTTTTTTATTTTTATTTACTCTTTGCCTCGAAGTGTATGCTTACCCCCAAAATCCTTGTTTTTGCCTGTAAAAAACTGCAACAAGGCGCACACAAAAACAAGTGAAATTTCGAAAAACAATTTTCGAATCTCAACAACAATGGGGTTAGATATCGTTTAGTTTACTTGGAAAGTGCAAGTTTTTTCTCTGTTTTTGTTTACCGAGCTTGCATAAAGTGTAGAGCATAGAGCATATGTAGAAAATAAAACACTTTATGCTCTGTTTTTGATTTTT
>ML848133.1:7962-25904 GCA_009831015.1 Picea engelmannii | reverse complement strand
CAGAATGGGGATTTGATCCAATGAATAATATATCAAATAATAATAAGAATACTCTTTGCAGTTACATTATTTCAACAACTTGCACTATGGAGCATTACTAATCTTGAAGGACATGGTACAAGGGTCAACTCCAACGACTTGTTATATCTAGTATGGGCAAGAAGTGTAAGAGATAACTTATTATAATGGTGATATGTAGTATTATTATTGTTTTAGTTTCGTATTCTAGTTTAGTAATGACATGTGGAGATTGCCCATTCACCCAAAATTGCATGTGAAATAGTCTCCCCCAATCTTCAGAAGTTTCAACTAGTGTCTTTGTGGATTGGATGCTTGTGTTCAAACATGTTAGAGCTGGAGGTTTTGGTCTGATTGACATCAAACCAACTCCAACAACTTGTTCTGTGTAGTTTGGGTAAAGTGTTAGAGATAACTTATTATAGTGGTCATATGAATTGTTATTATTATTTTAGTTTTGTACTTTAGTTTAATTAAGTCACATGTCATAAATAATGTTAAGTCATGACTTAATCCAATAAGGTGGTTGTACGAGACTCAATGTACGAGACATTCTCTCTCTTTAGGTATTGACATTCACCATATTGAATTATATAAAGTACAATCTCCCTTTTCTCTCTCTTCTCTTGTTGCATTATTTTGCTATTTTGTATGTGCATTCTTTGATATGGTACTACAGCCATGACAAAGGTTGGAATATGGACACGATAAAGGTTAGAGAAGCGAGAATAAGGAACTGTGAGCAAATCAACACAATGAACAAGGCCATAAGTGAAGGGCACATGTTGGAGTCGATTCGAAGGGCAAAGAATAATGGAGTAATGAAACACATAAATGATGGCACCCGTTGAAAATAAAGAGATACACCAACACATTTGTTTTTCCAATATCTAAAGGAGACTAATTAATATTAAATTAGAACATGTAATTTTACAACTTAGGAAAAGATTTGATTTTCTATGAATGGATTTATATAGGAGTAAAAGTAGATCTTGGGAGAGAATTTGGTAAGTTAGATTGAATTGGGCGCCAACCAAATGTCTCAACTCTCAACCACATAGGAAGATAAAGCGCACATGAAGGTTGGATTCAACGACAACCAAACATCTCAAGAACATAGGCAGACATGATGCTAGTGAAGGAAAATCCACCATAATTGAAAGAGAAGTTCATGCGAGTAGATCTGTTAGAGGTGTTTGTTAATTGACATGCATGATAGGAAGACTATGACCAAAATAAATAGAAAAATGTAGGCACATCGAGAGGTGCAGGTGGTGCAACCATCCACATTTGTAATTCTACCAGGTGATAGGCCTTCCGAACAATACCCAAGACACCCAATTGATCAGGGTAGAGGTGTGAAAATGTTGGGCATTGTTGTCGCCTTATACACACCTGGGAGACGTGGAAGAAATCTTCAATCCACTCAGTTTGTCCTTGGGGGCAAGTGAGAGTTAAGGTGCTATCACCTAATCCTCAACTCCTCCATCTAGGCCAACTCATAGCGAAGCCAAGGGGGGTAGTCCCTAACAAATATACTAAGGCTTTGAAATAAGCTAAGTACAAAAATGAAATCTAGGAGTTTATTCTTTTCATCCAACAATAAACCATAAATTGAAATACACATAAACCAATTATTCATCCACGATATAACATCAAGCATATACTTGCATAAAAAGGATACTCAGGTACGTTTGTTAGTTGCAAGTAAAATCAGATTGCTTCAAATAGATAACCAAAATGTAAAGTGAAGCCTGTGGCTTTGCTGAGTGTAAATATGAGACCAGTGCCTTAAAGGTAATCATGGGCAATGTAGTTTGTGTGTTTTATTAGGATAAATTGATGTTGAGTTAATGAAATGGTTTGGGCCTCCTTGGAGGTTAGCTCTTTGTTTGGAAACTTGTGGAGAGATTTACCGAAACCCAATGGTCTCAGCAGTAAAACTCACTCAAAGAGCTGGATGTCCAAAATGAGTGGGAAGCCAGGTCCCAAGAGGGCCCGCCTTACTTCGCAGGTCACTTTAAGGAGTTTTCCCGCGCATTAAGCTAACTACTTTAGAGATTGTCCTAATTAATCTATCAACCACTGACCAACACAGTGTGTATGAAACTTATTTCCAGTAGATCGAGACTAACTCGCAACTGGAAGTCGTCCCCAACTGTTATTATTGAGACCCAGAAATATAATAAAGGTGGGTTTACCCACCCAGAGTGAGAGGTCGGCCCTGCCAGTGAAGACCCTTCACACGTGCCCGTCTTGTATATATAGAGAGGCTAGTGCCTCACTTTATCACACAAAACTCACTTGCTCAGTTTGAGAGACAAGTTTTGATCTGTTACCGGCAAAGGAGAGAGAGAGTGGCACATATCTTGGGAGAGGACTTTCTTTTTTAGCATAAGATCTCTTGGAATTGTATTGGCTATTTATACTAAGGAAGTTTTGCTGGGTTTTCTTCCCCTAGAGGGTTTCCCAGGATAAATGTTGTGTCTCTTGTGAATGTGTATTTCTTAGTGATCTTGTTCTTATGTTGCTATTATCTATTGAAATGCAAAGAACTATAATAATGGCATAAACATTAGCATTGGAGACATTGATGTGGACCACGTGAGGCAAATCTGGAGGCATATGTTGATAAATATAGATCGAACAAGAATTTTCACATAGGTTCAGAGTGAACGTGTTGGAAATAGTTCGAGTTATTTTCTAAAAGTAATTCTATTTTGTAATTCACTTTAGTAAAAAGTGAAAAAGTCTTATATTTAGTTGTTAAGTCTAAAAAAATGTTTTCTTGCATTTAATAGTTAGACTAGGATTAATCTTAACCATGGATCTCATTGAGAGATTAGGGTTTTGGTAGATTAGGGTTTCAGCTAAAAGTATAAAGATAGGTTAAGATAGAGGGTTCAAAGACACAGAGTCGGACGAGGTTGAGTGATCAGGCGAGAGAGAGAGAGAGTAGGGATTCAAGAAAGAGGCAGTTGTGGGTAGTAGGTAGAGGCTATACAGGGAGATTTGTATAGTGTTACTGAGAGGATGTACAGTCCATACAACGAGGCCGTATATCAGGTTATTTGTTGTTTTTTGTTTCTCAGGCAAGCTGTACACCTTGTTCAAGATGATTTTGTTTACCGTGCAACTCCTGGTTTGTAGTAGATTGTGGAGGTTTCCTTGTAAGTTTTTTGAAGGAATGAAATGATGATTTTGAAGGAGAAATTTGTGTGTATGTGTTTAATGCTTCCGCTATTTAATTTCCAGCTATTGTGTGATTGATGCTATGGTCTGAAATTTAATTTTTGCATTAATTAAATCCAACAATTTACTTGTTTAATTGAGATCATAAGGACAACAATGATTGGAATTTTTTCTACATGGAATCAAAGTTAATTTCTCTGATTGAGATTCTCAAGGATTTGTAGGGGTAAATCAATTGAAGGGAAGGACCAACAGTTAGAGGGTTTCAATGATTAATTCTTAGATTTGGGAGTTCCTGCAGTAAATTTCAGAGATGGCATCAACTAGCTCAGGTTTGAGGATAGATTGGATGTGCCTCAAATTTCTTATCATGAAAGGTGAGCGTTACACTCTTACTAGAAGAGAGTGATATCTGGGATATTGTCAAGGACATTGTGCTTTTGTCTATAGATCCTGTTGAAAAATATCACTATTCCCAACACTTAGATAAATTACTACCTTGTGTTTTTCCTCGTTGATAAATAAATTACATCACACAAAGTAAGACATACTGGCTAGAAATAAAAACAACGAAAGCAAAATATGGAAACCAAACTTCACACAACACACAAAAATTCTGCTCTTCAAATAAGATTTTCATTAATAATGACTCCAAGCTTACAAGGGATCCTTTATTGGGAAAATGGCCCATTGAAGAAAAGTACAAATTACAACAAACCTGACAACTTTGGCCCTGAAGAAACCCTTTGCCTAATCTTCCCAGATCTGCTTGCTGGACACTCAAATTTGTAAGATTTTCCTGCTGGCACTCACATCTGCAAGATCTGTCTATTGGTGCCTCAGATCTACTAGATCTTCCTGCTGATACCTCAGATTTGCACTAGATCTCTCCACTGGTATCTCAGCTTGCACTAGATTTTTCCACTGGTACCTCAACTCTGCACTAGATCTATCCATTGGTACCTCATATTTGCTAGATCTTCCTGTTGGTACCTCAGATCTGCGTGCTGATACCTCGTATATGCACTAGATCTGTCCATTGGTACCTCAACTCTGCACTAAATCTGTTTGTTGGTACCTCAAATCTGCCAGATTTGCTTGTTGGTACCTCATATCTACTAGATCTGCTCACTGGTACCTCAGATTTGCACTAGATCTCTTCTTTGGTACGTCATATTTGCTAGATCTGTTCGCTGGTACCTCAGATTTGCACTAGATCTCTTTGTTGGTACGTCATATTCGCTAGATCTGTTCGTTGGTATCTCAAATCTACTAGATTTGTCCGCTGGTACCTCAAATCTACTCCCCAGAAATTTGTCTTTCGATTTTTGGTTGTTGGGTTTTCTTCTCCTTGCTGCACTACCTGCGCTTTCCTCCCTTGGACTTGATCTTTACATGAAGGTTCTTCTTCACCTTTGCTAAGATCCCCTTGAATCATAGTCCTTCGTGACTCAAACACTTGAGCATAAGTCCTTCTTTTCTCTTGCCCTTGATCCCCTTGAGTCATAGTCCTTCGTCACTCAAGCACTTGAGCAAAAGTCTTTTGCTCAAGTGGATGATCCCCTTGAATCATAGTCCTTTGTGACTCAAGCACTTGAGCAAAAGTCCTTCTTTGTTCTTCAAGTGGATGTCTTTCTCCTTCACCTAGCTTTGCTTTTATAATCTTGAGTTATGACCGAATCAAACATTACCCTAATCTCCAAAGTGATTAACGGTTGAGTTAGATCTCACCTCATTTGAGATCAATGGCTAAGATTCATTTAATTCACTAATGCTAATAACCTTAACATTTCATTAAATTAAACTTTTTAATTATAAAAAGTATCTTACTTTAATAATTCGTTTAATTAAAGTAAATTACTAAGGTTGAAGGCTTTGGACAACTTCCACATGTCTAGAGACTTAGACCTATGCGGAAGTACATGTCCGATGCTACAAACATCAACAGATCCGCAACAGTTGGCAGCTCACAAGAAGAGGGAAGTGAAAGCCAAGAAAATGATCTTGGATGCCATAAAGAATCATTTGATCCTTCAAATATTCGAAAAGAAGATAATGAAGGAGATGCTTGATGCCCCGGTTAGCCTCTACTAGAGTGAGAATATAAACAGGAAAAGGATATTGCAGAAAAAATTTAGATCCATAGAGACGACCAAATAAAACTCATTCACCAATTACCTTATGAAGGTCACACATGTTTATGATCAACTTGCAGCAGTTGGGAAGAAGGCTGCAGATGAAGAGCTAGTGAACACTGTTATCGCGCAGTTTGTAGTTTAGGTTACAAGGCTATAGGATAAGGATCAAACTGGCGTAACAGGGACCTACCCCACCCAATGTCACCACAATGGGGAGGTCCTTTCTATTTAGGGTGGCTAAGCCCAAGGGAGACGTCCTTGGCAATCTGGGGTTTGAAAGGAAAAGGCTCAAAGGATTAAGGCTAGTTTCCCCTTCACAGATCACCGCCTAGAAGATAGTCAAATAAAGAATAACCACAAAAGGCACCTGCTTGCGAGACAAGGCAACAGTGAAACTAGTACATGCAATGATGGTTAATACTTCATAAATCAATGACTATCAAAATTTAATGTATATGAGCATATACAACAGTAAATATTGACGAAGTCAATGTTTGCAATAATGACAATGGCAATATAATGTTACTTGTCAATAAACACTAAATTAATATAGCATCTAATGAAAATGATCAATCCTTGAATTAAATCAATGCTTTAAATGTCATTAATTGCTCATATACAATAGACTGCTGCGTCAATATCTTAGGGATGACGTCAGCTTCCTTTAGGGTTAGTATGATTAAGCAATATAACAGACAAAGAAGGTCAATGTTTTGCTAATTAGCCAATGAAAATCATCAATTTATCAATGTCTATCACAAGATGACCAAGCCAATAGTATTTTCTATCAACAATAGTTCAAATAAGGCATGGCGTCATCATTTATTGCAGAGTTAGAGGGCTTGCTGCGTCAGGTATGACGTCAACCCTGGTTAGTGCATTAGGGTTAGTTAGGGTTTCAAAATTTGAAAGTTTGAAAGGTGAATTTGCACAACAAGCTCAATGTTGGAAAGAATACCAGTGCCTTAGGGTAATATGGAGTCAAAAGTAAGGGCAAAATCTCAGGAGGATTAAAATTTAAAGACTAGAAGGTTAGGTTCTATGGTGCTTCAATGGCAGGGCCCTAGAATCAAAACCCTAAGGGAAGGAGGCTCATTCCGGTGTTGCTTAAGCAAGGCCTCATGCTCCTTCCTATTTCTCTAAATACTCTTGGCAAAACGGCTAGCTTCAAAGTATAAGTCTAAGGGAGAAAAGTGTTGCGGGGGCAAGGCTCTTCAAACCCTAGAAGGTTAAAACCCTAGGTGTAGAATTAACTAGGCCTAGGACGTCTCCTCTATTCAAACTATACTTTAATGCTAACTTAGATAAGGGAGGATAAGTGTAGCAACGACTAGGCTATATCTTCCTTTATCAACGGCTAAAACAAGTTTCTCAAGCATGGGGACATATAGCAATGACCTACTAGTGTGCTTGCTACCTAGGGTTTCAAGATTTAGCAATATAATAGCAATGATATAGCAAATGTAAGAAATTAAACCTACAACCATTCATTTAAGAAGTTTTGCATGAAAAATTCACTTACAAATCATGAAGAGTGCTTAATCAAACCCTAGTTGTAAACCTTCCATGAGAGAAACACCATAAATGCCAAGAAGAATCCTCCAATAAGAGTTGCGCCTCACTTCCAAGACCAAAGATACCAAGCAAAAAACTAAAAGTAGATCTCTCACAAGAGAGTGAGTTGTGTTATCTTCAAAATGAGGAAAAACGTCCTCTATTTATACCAATCCATGACCTTTGAATTAAAATTTAGGTCATTAAAACAGCGGACAAGGCTGACCATAAAATTTACACTGTTTTTAAATATCGAAATATGAGCAAAAAGAGGGACGTCAAGCCCCTTTGAGGGAGACGTTGGCCCTTTTTGGGCAAATATAGCATCCAGAAACCAAACGTTGGCCCTTCTAGGGCTCCTCCAAGCTGCCACACGTGCCAAATGACCTCAGCACACTGCCACACACTCCAGACAACGTCCAGCTCTCCCAGGTGACGTCCTGTCCATCAAAGGCAAACGTTCCATCTGCAGTGGGTGATTCCCCCTAGGCTGGGCTCTGCCAAAGTGTCCTGGGTGGAACGTCCTTCTTTCTTCTCGTGCAATGGCTCATCATAACGTTGTCCTGTCTCTGCCATCCCAGCAATCATCTGATGGGCTTTTCAGCCCCATGGAGGTCCGAGCTAATCATATCCCCATGTGTACCGGTCCATTGGTACCTGTCCGTCGGGTATGGTCCTGCACATCAAAAACTATGCCCTCCATGGGCTCATCAGTCCTCGGGATCATAGCAATGTCAATCATGTTTCATCATTAAATTTATCAAATATATGCATAAAACCCCTAACATATCCTCTAAGAGCTCAAATACATTACACTGATCCACTATACAAAGTCAAAGAAATAGACATAACACCCTATTGGGCCAGTATCCATAAGAAAAGGAAAGTTTCCACAGGGGATCATTCAAGCCATGTACATGAGGTGATATGGTCTAAGGAGTGTCCAGTTATAGTGAAGACCAGGGGCAGGTGTTGTCCGTGGGTGCCTTCGTAGGAGGTGAGCTGTACCCGTCATGGATGCACTTTTTCCAAGCCCCTTTATTGCCTTTATTCTTTATTTATTGCTTTTTCTTTCTTTTTACTTCAAGGTCTGACCAGAGGACACTGCCTTGGCGTGGTGACCAGAGCTGACAGTGTTACCCACTAGTATTTTCGCAGAAATGATAAGGCTGGCTCGCGATGAGACCCCCTTTCCCTTGGCCATGCAACCAAAGGTCATTGCCCTGGCGTGGTGACCAGATAATGGCAAAGTCATACTGCTAGATACCTATGAACATAATGGGTCGGCTCATGATGAGACCTCCCATCCTCTTGGTTAGGTCTTGTTTTTTTGTTATTTTCTTTGGGTCCCTTATGTTTCTTATCGAGAGGCCTTTTATTGCCTTCTCGGGGATCCCTGGGCGAAGCATCTCTAGGTTTACTTCCTATGGCTTTTATCTTTTACCAACTGCTTTTACCCCCTGGGCCTTTAGCCCCTTCTTCGCACAGGACAAAGTGTAACCCTCAAAAGGTCATCCTAATGGCTGGACTAGGGAAATGGGATGGATGTATGGGAGATAAGATGTAAAGTGATAGAATGGTGGGAGCGGACGATGGCTCTGCCAATCCCCCCTGGTGGCTAACCAAAACCCATAAATACAAGCTTGCTAGGGCACCCCATTAATCCCCCCAACAATGGTCAAGTGGATTAGTGTAAGATCCAAGCAGTTGTCAGAAATGTAAGGAATCCGATGCATATATAAGAAAGTTATAACGATCAAACATGACACATACCGTGATACCTTGGACCAATTACCTCATGGAGCAAGAGCCTTCTCTGATGCAAGTCCAAGCCGATGGTGATGGAAGCTGTTGCTGCTAACAGGACAAGTTTGGCGTTGAAGAAGAAGGATGGGCCCTCTAGAGCCATTCTCAGGTCAATCCTGCTCTCGGTACTCCATGTCTAGGACCTGTGGGCCTCGAGACATGATCTCCTAGTTATCCCTAGAAAACGGGGATAACAAACACGACATTAAATGGATTCTCAGCTTCATGGGAAACATTTGTCAAATGTATTTGTGATTATGAGAATCTTCGTAACTTTGAGAGCCTGTGGGATGAGTGTATCTAGGAGGAGACTCAGATGGAGTCAAAGGTTAGCAAGAAGGGTGGTGATGAGAACCTATTTGGTTAGTCAAATAAGGGTAGAGGTAAAGGACCCAACAATGGTAAGGCAAAGAGTGAGGAGTTGGCCTCACAACTAGGAAAGAAGTACTTGAGTAAAATCAAGTGCTTCATTTGTCATAAGCATGATCAGTATGCATATTAGAGAAGAAGAAGGGTAAAGCGAAGCATCAACAAAAGTAGATAATAGTCTTTGCAGAAACTCAAATGAATGAGTTTTCTACCAAGTTCGAGAAGGATTTCTCGTTGGTATCTTGCCTTTCTACCAACATGATTCTAAGGAATATGTTGCATGTGGATAGTGGGGCATCTCGACATATGACATTAGCTCGACAATTGCTTTTTCATTTGAAGAAGCAGGACTCAAGAGTACAGGTTGAGTTTGGTGATGATATGAAGTACCTAGTAGCAGGAGTCAGGTAATTCTTTAGATTTTGACAATGTCTTGTTTATTCTAGGTCTCAAGAAGAACTTTCTTTCAGTTTCAGTCATGGAGGATAAGGGATTTGTAGTTGAGTTCAAGAACTTGCAAAGTTCTCATCAGGTCAAAGGAATATAGCCCATATATAGCTTAGGTAATAGGGGTTAGAGAAGGTAATTTGTACAGGTTGCACGGTGAACTTGTTCGAGACCTGGTTCATAATAGTGACAACTTGTGCGAGTTGTTGCACAAGAGGATGGGGCACCTGCAGCATAGGGCGTTGCCTATTTTCAAAGAGATAGTAACAAGTCTTCTAGAGTTCAATATTGAGCAGGATTGTGTATATAGAGGGTGCACGCTTGGAAAGCATGCCAAGGATGATTTCTCAAGCAACAAGCATAGGTCTAAGGAGATTCTAGACCTAGCACATTTAGATGTTTGTGGAATGATGTCAATAGCATCAATTATAGGAAACATGTACTATGTTTTCTTCATTGACGACTTCTCTCGCAAGACTTGGATCTACTTCCTAAAGACCAAGGATGAGGTCTTTAGTAGGTTTCATGAGTTCAAAGCTCTAGTTGAAAACCAACATGGAAGAAGATCAAAATCTAGAGATCAAACGATGGGGGAGAGTATACCTCCAAGGAGTTCGAGAGTATGACAATTTCGGACAACCCACAACATAATGGGGTTGCAGAGTAGAAGAATTGATCCATCATAGGGGTTGCTAAGGCCATGATACATGACCAGAACTTGCCAATGTTTCTTTGGGCAGAGGCATGTAACACGACAGTCTACATCCAGAATTAGTGCCCTCACAAGATCTTGAAGGGCAAGATACCAGAGGAGGCATTCATTGGTGTGAAGCCAAAAGTGAGTCATTTATGCATTTTTGGCTGTCCATTTTATATCCATGTACCAATAGAGAAGAGGACGAAGTTGAAACCCTCCAGTAGGAAGGGTTTATTTGTAGGTTACAATGAGACTTCATAGGCTTATAGGTTCTTGTTAGCACTATTTTCTGCACCTAAAACAGATCTGAAACAACCTTAAAATCTGCACAGAAGACAATGTTAATTGTAGGAATTCCCCCCCTAATATGTCACAGATAGAGTCCTCTCTGTTTGGGTTGGTGCTTGCCAACCTCAGGGGGGTGTCCCCGGGCTTCTTTCTTGCTGTCCACTACAGGTAAATCTGCAAAATAAAACAATATAACAACAAATAAAGAAGATTATGGCTGCTTTTAGACAACCTAAGTTTCAAAATATGGTTTTTTTTTGTAATATTTTGGTGGAATCCCTACAATCGTTAGCTTAAAATAAGAAAATAAAATATGTAAAATGCGATAACAAACAACAGATAACACCCGAATGATACACTATTAACTTCTAAAACATAAAAAAATCATAATCTAAAACACTAGCAAACAAAGAAGGCTCGATACAAGCACATCAAGACTTTATTTTTGTAGCTGCCAAGAGGCTGGTTGCGCCAAGGAAACAGGTACCAAAATGGTGTAGTGATGATCCTTGCATAGGAGAATAGAAGCTAAGAAAGAGAAGAGAGAAATCCAATGTAGAATGTTGCCGACAAAGAAGATCCAACACTTTGACAATGGAGAGCAACTGCATATATAGTCCAAGAGGGAGGAAGAGGGCACCTTGAGCTAGGTGAGAGAAAAAAGTAGGTGCCCCATGAAAGTGGTGTGCCCCCCTTCAATTAGGATATAGTGGGGTGAAAGGGGGAAATAATTAAGGGAAAAAGGGAGTTAAGGAGAGAAAGGGGGAATTAGGTGGGTGAGAGAGGGAGTTAGGGAGAGAAAACAGGAGGTAGGTGAGAGGGAAAGGTGGGTGCCTTGGGTTAGGTGAGAGAATAAAGGTAGGCAACCCATGAAGGTGGTGCACCCTCCTTGAATGAGGAAAAAGTGGAGTGGAAGGGGGGAGTAATTTGAGGGAGAGTGGGAGTTAGGGAGAGAAAAAAGGTAGGCACCCTGCTAGGTGAGAGAAAAAAGGTAGGCGCCCCCCATGACTCATCCATCCACCTCTTAGGCCCCATCATGCACCATCCTAGTGCCCAACTCATCCATGCGCCTCACATCCTGCCACATGTCACTCTTGGAGACTACCACGTGTCATCTTGCCTAGCGACCACTCTTGCTAAGATAGCCCTGCTAAAAATAGACATGGCCAAAATAGCAATCTCCCTAAAAAATAGGAAAGACCCTAAACATGTCCGGGACGACCAGGAGACCACTGCCAAAAATAGTATGTTTAAAAATAGACACTGCCAAAAAAAATGTCCTCAGAAGTCAGTCAAAATATGCTCATCGGATTCAATTTTCTGTAGGGAATCTGAAAATGTAATCAGAATCACCATCCGACCTTTTGATCTCCACCTGCTAAAAATGGAAAGTACTCACATGTAATCTCGGAAAGGGCTCACTGGACTCAGAATGTCAATAGGATCAATACTGTATGCTCAAAACTGACATGCGAGTCTGTAGACACTTGTCTCCTAAAAAGTAGGAAACTCGCTAAAAATAACTATCTTTCTCTAATCCATGGAAAATTGTGCTAACTCTGTCTCTGAAAAAGGAAAACCACTTAACCAATCTCTGTACCTGACCTCAGCGGAAACCAACCTTGGCATGACCAAATGTTATCTCCGAAAGAACCATCTGAATGCTAGTAAATAACAAAAACACTGGTCCCTAACCCTCAAGATTTCCAAGTGAGAAAATCCAGGGGTTAACAGGTCTATATTCTAGAGTAGAGGAAGATAGTAGTGAGAAGTGATGTAAATTTTGAGGAAGACTTTGCATTCAAGAAGTTCCATGAGCCTATTCTAGTGACAGGTGGGGAGTAGGAAGCTTCGAAGGTTGAGCTAGGGTCACTAGTGATTTCTAGAGCAGTACAACAACCTTCAGGTGAAGAGGGGGAGATAGTAGACCCTTCCATCTCTGTCAGGAGACCTCGATGGTTCACTTAGACATTGAGGGATGCTCGAGAGTATTTTGAGACTTCTTGGAGCACATTTAGAGAGAGAAGACCCTTGAAGAAGTTTCCAGACTATATGGCATTGGTGAGCAACATTCTAGATTCTAAGCCTTCCAACTTTCAGGTTGCAGTAGACCAACAAGTATGGTGGGATGTCGTGGTGGAGGAGTACATCTCCATCATGAAGAATGATGTTTGGGACAGAGTGCCAATATCGGAGGGGAAGTCAATGGTGAGTTCTAGGTGGCTCTACAAGATCAAGGATACAACAAATGGTAACATTAAGAAGTTCAAAGCAAAGTTTGTGGTGAGAGGGTTCTCCCAGAGAGAGGGAGTGGACTATGAGGAGACATTTGCTCCAGTTGCTAGGTACACTTCCACTAGAGCAGTTATGTCCTTGGTTTCATTTATGGTATGGGGGATACATCAGATGGGTGTGAAGACAACTTTCCTTAATGGGATCATTGAGGAAGAAGTGTACATAGAGAAACTTTAAGGCTTTGAGGTAAATGGGAAGGAGTCCCATGTGTGTAGGCTTAAGAAAGCCTTGTATGGACTCAAGTAGGCACCGAGAGCTTGATATTCTAGGATCGATGGATATCTGCAGAGTATTGGCTTCACCAAAAGAAAAACACATCCTAACTTATATCACATATTTGTTGGGACTAATCTACTTGTTTTGGTGTTGTATGTAGATGACTTGTTTCTAATAAGGTATAGAGAAGCTCATTGTAGGGTGCAAAGCAGACATGGCAGCTGAGTTCGAGATGAAGGACATCGACATGATGCATTACTTCTTGGGTTTGGAGGTTTGGTAGAGACCAGGGGAGAGTTTCCCAGGGTAGGGTAAATATTTAGTTGAGATCTTGAAGAGCTTTCAGATGGAGAACTACAAACCTGTGGCCACATTCATGATTACTAATTTGAAGAAGGTGACAACTTCAGATTCAGTGTTGGTGGATTCCACGTTGTACAAGCAACTGGTAGTTTCCTTGATGTATTTGGTCAACACTAGGCCAGATATATGTTTTTCCAGTGAACACCTCGATTCAATTCATGTTGGAGCCAAGGCAAGAGCATTGGGTAGCAACAAAACATGTGCTTAGGTATTTGAGGGGCACAATGGAATATGGTCAAAGATATCTTGGAGATGGTGAAGTGAAGATGCAAGGGTATTCAGACTCAAATTGGGTAGACAATGCAACATATAGGAAGAGCACCTTAGGTTGCTTCTTTAGGTTGGGATCAACAATGATATCTTGGTTCAGAAAGAAGCATACTTTCGTGGCACTTAGCTCAACAGAGGTAGAATACATGGCAACCAATACTGCTAGTTGTGGGGCCATCTGGCTTCACAAGTTACTTGCAGGATTGTTTAATCAAGAGTTGGATCCCATGATCATTTACTGTGATAATTAGAGTTGTATCAAACTCTCTGAGAATCCAATGTTTCATGGCAGGTCTAAGCACATGGAGATCGGATATCACTTCATACGAGATAGGTTTCAGAAGGGAGCAATAAAGCTCCAATATATTCCCATAGATCAACATGTAGCTGATATTTTGACCAAGCCCTTGGCAAAAGGAAGTTAAGCATGCCGAGATAGACTTGGATTGGTGCAAAATTCCTTCCTCGCTAAGAGGGAGTGTTGAGAAATATAGCTCGGACATGAACTTATGCACAGGTTCATAGTGAACGTGGTGGAAGTAGTTCAAGTTATTTTCGAAAAGTAATTCTATTTTGTAATTCACTTTAATAAAAAGTGAAAAAGTCTTATAGTTAGTTGTTAAATCTAATAAAGTGTTTTCATGCATTTATGACTTAGACTAGGATTAATCTTAATTGTAGATCTCATTGAGAGATTAGGGTTTTGCAAGATTAGGTTTTCAGCTAAAAGTATAAAGACATGTATGTTAATGATTGCAGCTATGTGAGACATTATCTAGCTTACAAACCTGAGAGATGTTGATCATTGCAGCTATGTGAGATATTCTTCAGCTTACAAACTTGAGAGAAAGCCCCTGAGAGGGGTGTGTGGTTCCTATCTGAGACAGAGCTGGAATGTAGAGATGACCTCCTCCTTACAGAGAGTTGAGAAGAATTCCAAATGATTCTCCTGTGTAATGCAGTGAGAAAGGAGATCTGCTGATTTGGACGTGCTTGTGGCTGAGCACAAGGTGAACGTGTGAAATCCCTAAGTGCTGGGTGCATCGTCATGAGAACATAAATGAAGATGATGTATTAGCCTCCTCTGAGCAGAAGAGTTGATGAGAAACTCTAGATGACTCTCCTGTGTAATTTAGTGGGAAAGAAGATCTGTTGAGTGGACGTGCCTGTGGACGAGCACAGGTGAACGTGATCCTAGTGGCTAAGCACTAGTGAAGAAGTGGTTCTTCTGTGTAATGCAGTGAGCCAGAGATATGGACATCCTTATGGATGTGCCCCTAGTGGATGAACACTAGTGGGTGTATAAGATACCTTGCTATATTGTTCAAGAGTCAGACCTGCCTGTAACCCTAATTGTAATGTAAAGGGTACAGTTCGGCCCCACCTTAATATCACTGGTAATTTATGTAAAAGATAATTAATCTGGTTAATATTAATTATATTATGAGCTAGTGAGGTCGGCCCTGTCGTGCCAATAGACACTTTTGTTGATAGGTTCAGTCTAGTATAAGTAAAGGTAAATTCCCCATTGAGGAATCATATCTTTCATGTGAGTTTGGAAATTTCAGCAAGTACACCTTCTTGGGAAAAGTGTGCACCTCTCTTGGGCGCTAGTCTTCTAGGATTTCAGCACCCTCTTGTGTGCTAGGTTTTCTTGGTGGTGAAGGTATTTCTCTTGAAGAATATAACAAAGGATTTGGTTGGGTTTTCTTCCCTTGTTGAGAAGGGTTTCCCAGGATACTTCTTGTGTTCTTGTGCATGGTGCTTCTTCTTGTGATCTTGGTTGCTACAACATTAATGGTTATGGTTAAATGCTAAAAATGGAATGAGCTTCATGCTTAACCTTGCTTATTGAAAAATCAACATGGTATCAGAGCATAGGTCTTGAAAGAAACCATTGCACTAGCATCTACCAAGTCTCCTCTCACTTTGCAGAACCGTACGACCCTCCTAGGGTTTCTAGAAAAATCCGTATGACCCTCCTTTCTGTGGTGTTCTAGCTGTTAATACTTGGACGTTGGGGCTATTTTTGGCATAGAAGAGTACGACCTCCTCCGACGCATCTCCAGAAGCTCTTAAAGTGAAATTCCGATAATTTTTTTATTTTTGGCCCTAGGGTTTCTAGGGTGCCGAAATTTCCTGCAGAATCTTGATCTCAGATTTCTGGAACTTCTTGAAGAAACTTTTTTCTTAAATCAACAAGCATCTCTGTGACACTATCAAGTTGATTGTTGGCAGTCGTAAATCCAACATAATCCAAGGTCACTAATTCAACCTAATCATTAGGTTTTCAAAATCCAGTTGGCGAGAGTTTGAAGAAACCAAACAAATGAAGAACATAAGCTTAGTAGAAGATAGGCTTGATGGAGCAATCAACTTCAGCTTCTGGAAATCAAGACTTCAGGTCACCCTTGAAGAAGATGACCTCTTGGATGTGGTAACTAAAACCTTACCAGACACAACTACCAATGTAGAGAAGGAGATAAGAAAGGAAGAAGATGTCAAAGCAAGAAAATTGATCATCTACTCAGTAAGAGATCATCTCTTACCTCGTATTGCCAACCCGAAGACAACTTATGATATGTATGAAGCATTAAAAGAAATGTTTGAAAGTGACAACACCCTTAGAGCTCTTAGCTTGAAGAGCCAACTTCAAAGGACCAAGATGACGAAAGGTGACACAGTTGCCATCTTCTTTATGGAGATATCAGAGATTAAAGAACAACTAGAGACCATTGGAGAAATCATGTCTGATAGAGAACTTGTCTTAACTACTCTCAACAACCTTCAAAAAACGTGGGAGCCTTTTCTTCAGAGTATTAGTGGAAGAGATGCTCTACCAACCTTTGATCGTCTATGGACAGATTGTACTCAAGAAGAACTTAGACTTAGAAAGAGAGGAGTGGAAGATTCCTCAGAAGAAAATCATGCTCTTGCACTTCATACAAAGAAAGGAGGAAAATTCAAAAGAAGTTTCAGACAAACATTTAAAGATGAAAAGTCTTCATCAAATCCAAGTTATCAAAGAAGAGATGTTTCATAAATTCAGTGCTTCAAATGTGACAAATATGGACACTATGCAAGAAACTGTCCAACTAGGAAGAAGGGAAGACAATATGCTTCTACCGCTGACATTGATCCAGATCCACCTCAAAAGAATGAAGAAAAGAGAGAGGAGAAGTACTTCCTCTAAAAGCATGACTACAAACTAGGTAAATCAATTCATCTCTAATTTTATAGTTGATTGCATTTTTTAAATAAATGAAGGATATTATCCCTAGTATGGGAGCCCTCAAAGACTTGGACCATTATCCCTGGTATGGGAGTCCAAACCATATTTGATTGATTATTATGCGAGACAAGCAGAGATGTTGTCCTTGAAGACGAGATAGTCTTTCAGAGATCCAGAGAATCTCAGATGGAGATTGACAGTGAGACAATGCCTTCTTCCCCTTCAGCAGTTCAGAGGGAGACAGACATTATTCCAGCTGATCCAGTTGCTCCAGTTGATATGTTTAGAGATTTTGCAGTAGGGCATAAAAGGTTTGCCTAGGCTCACTCTACAGGAGGCAGAGAAGCATACAAGCCTCTCAAGGCACATCCTGAGAAAACAAAGAGATTTTTCGAACTAATCTTCAGCCATGAGCCACATCATTGATTCTGAGCCTTCTTGTCATAGAGAAGCAACAAGAGAACAAGTATGACAAGATGCCATAACAGAAGAATACTAGTATATCTTAAAAGGATGATGTATAAGATATTGGTCAGAGAACAGAAGGGATGTTTGTGATGACTTCCAAGTGGATCTATAGGATCAAGCATGCAACTGATAGAAGTGTCGAGAAATACAAAGCGAGATCTATAGCCATAGGTTTCTCACAAACAGAGGGAGTTGTCTATGATGAGACACTTGATCCAGTAAACCCGATACACTTCCATCCGTACTACCATCGATGAGTTGGAAACTATATCAGATGGATGGATTCTTGATGAGTTTGGGTTTCAGCAAGAGTGTTGCTGATCCAAACCTATATGACGAGAGCTTGATTTTGATGACTTATTCAAAAAGCCTTATTGTTGGATACAAGTAAGCTTTGACTTCTGATTTCGAAATTAAGGATATGAATATGATGCACCACTTCTTGGGACAAGAAGTATGACAGAGGATCGATGATATTTTTCTTAGTCAAGGAAAACATACAGTGGGAATATTAAAAGAAGTTCAGTATGACAGAATGCAAAACCACCGTGATGGATTTGAAGAAAATGAATGATGATGATTTAGACAA